>PVIY010003504.1:0-112440 GCA_004026745.1 Myrmecophaga tridactyla
AGGTCTATTTGTATCCATTTTGCTTTGGGTATGCTATACTTCTTGGCTCTGTAATTTTACGCTTTTCATGAGAGATGGGAATTTTTTAGTGATTATTTCCTCCATTAGTTTTCTTCTCCTTTTCCTTTCTTTTCTTGTCAGACACCCAGAACATGTATATTCATGCACTCATGTTGTCATTCAATTCCCAGAGACCCTGCTTATATTTTTCCATTCTTTTCCTTATCTTTTCATTTGTGCATAAGATTTCAGATGTCCTGTCCTCTAGTTCACTAATCCTTTCTTCTGCCTCTTCAAATCTACTGTTGTAGCTCTTTTTTTTTTTTTTTTTTTTTTTTTTTTTTTTTTTTTTTTTTTTTTTTTTTTTTTTTTTTTTTTTTTTTTGCGGGGTGGGGGGAGGATGGTAGCACATGGTCCAGAAATTGAACCCGGGTCTCCTGCATGAAAGACGGACATTCTACCACTGAACTACCTGTGCACCTGGTCTCTGTTATTTTTTATCTCTTCAATTGTGCCTTTCATTTTGAGAAGTTCTATGATTTGTTTTTTCCAACTTTTGAATTCTTCTTTATATTCTCCAAATGTCCTCTTTACATCCTTCTTCTCTTTTGCCATATTTTTTCCTCAACTTGTTGATTTGATTTTTCATGAGATTTTGCATGTTTGTTTGAACATCCTGTGTTAATTGTTGCAACTCTTGTATCTGAAATGTTGGTTTGTCCCTTTGTCTGGGCCATATCTTCAATTTTCTTAGCATGACTCACTATTTTTTGCTGGTAAGTAGGCATTTTATTTCCTTAATTTATTCTGAAGGTCATTTTCACTGTTTTACCTAAAGTGTTCTTGCTGGGGGCTTTGTTCTCTCTCTGTTATTTGGCATTCAGTTCAACTTATTCTAGACCTCTAGCATAAGTTCTGTTTAAGTGATCAGAATTTTTCAGTTCTTGTTTTTCTGTTTCTTGCCCACCCTACACAGAACATTTTTGAAGAGGGCCTCCTCAGATATGCTAAACCTCAGTCAGATTTTCCCAGACTAGACAGGTCCACAATTCATGAGGAGAGAGTAGCCAGTATCAAGTTTATTTGAGGGTGAGATCCAACAGGTTGTCAGACTTTCCTACAAAGCCTCTAGACTCTGTGCTTTTCCTATTCTGCCCAGCATGAGGTGCTTATCTGTCTGCAGCTTCTCACCAACCTAAAGTGATGCTCTTCCTTTAATTTCAGCAACTCTTCCTGCCATTGCTGGGGTTGACTCAGAGGCTGGGCTCATGTTGTTTCTGTTTTCCAGCCCCTGGGGCCTGAATTCCCTGAAGGAGGGCTGCCACTTGAGCTGGGCCTCCTCCCACTATTGGGGAAGACATACCCTTTAGGGGATTGTCCCAATTCACTTGACTATTTGCTTTGTCTCTCAGACATGCCTTAATTCTGCCCTTGCCTGGGTCAGTGCTGAAGGCAGAGGGTGCTTAACAGTTCTACCTTATGAGCTGTTAAGAAAAAAAAAGCCTTTTTAGAGCAAGAGCTGGAAGTTTGTATGTGGCTCTATGTGTGTCCAGGCTCTGTGTGCCCCCTTTTCTTAGGGATCAACTTTTTCCAGTATTTTGTGCTGTGCTACTCAAAATGTCTCTGCTTTTTATTTGTTTGCTTTGTTTTTCTATAAGCCTGGACCCACTCTGCCAGGACAAAAACACCTGGTTCCTTTAGTACTTGCTCGAGATTTATCAGTGCTTGGGGCCTGCTTTCAGTAGTCAGAATTTGTTAATTAATTCTGCAATTGGAGCTTGATTGAGTTAACTTTCTTCCTATTAGTAAACTCTGTTTCCTTTCCCCTTGGGGAACCAGCCTGCCATGCCTATGTGGGAGGGGTGCTGGCTTCTGTGGCTTGTGAGACTTACAGTTCTGTGTGGGATCTCAACTGTTCTACCTATTCCAGACTGCTGTGTGATGTGTGTCTGGTCACTGATGTCCCCCTAACAGTTGCTCTTATTGTCCTTGGCTATTTACTAACTGCTCTGGAGGATGAACTAAATTCAACACCTCACTATTCTGCCATCTTGCCCCACTGCCTATCAGTTATGGTCTTAACTTGCATTTCTGTTACGGGTAATAATGTTGTGCACATATGTGTATGGCCTTTTGGGTATCTTTTTTTCTCAAGTGCTGTTTCAAGTTTTTTTTTTTTTTTTTTTGCACTTTCAAAAACAAAATTGTCTTTTTCCTTATTGATTGTAGGAGTTTAAAATAGATTCTGAATTGCAAATGCTTTGTTGGGTATATGTCTTGCAAATATCTTCTCCCCTCATGGGGCTTAACTTTTCACTCTCTTAATGGTGTTTTATTATTATTATTATTTTTTTTTTTTCACATGGTCAGGCCCTGGGAATCGAACCCAGGAATGGTGTCTTCATTTTAAGAAAGTTAATTTTACTGGCATGCATTCTTAATCCTTTCCTCACATTAGCCTCAGCCTCCTGATTTCCTTTCAACCTGATGTTAGGAGCTTCTTCATCTTTTTGAACATCTTTTTCCATTTGATAAGAGGGAGGAGATTTAATTCTTTGTTTTGGATCCCATACATGCAAATTACCTAGAAAGATGAACAACATACAATCAAGACCTTGGAAGACAGTGGTAAAGGTTTGGAGCCAATCCCACCTCTTTTCAATATTATACTGAGCTGCACGACTCATTAACTGTCCTGGTTACAGTACTTCCCACTGGTTCCCTACCAGGGTCCACTCTTCTTTTGTTGCTTTTCATTTTGCTATGACTCTTGTTCCTTCTCTTGAAGATTCCCCCACCACCTTTCTGCTCCTTCTGAGGTTGGAAGACATGTTCCCTTATGTCTTAGTTTTCCAGGCTGCTATGAGAATTCCACACAATGGTTTGGCTTAGGGAACAAGAATTTTTTTTGTCTCACAATTTTGGAGGATAGAAGTCCAACATTGAGGTATTGGCAGGGCTTGTTTTCTTCCAGAAACTGTAGTATTCTGACAATCTTCTTTCACATAGCCATCGCTCTCTTTCTCTTTTCATCTACTCCTATGTTTCCACTGTCTTCTGGCTTCTACTTCCATGTCCAATTTCTTTTGGTTATCAGGACTTCATTCATATTGGATTAAATCTTGCTCTCATTAAGTCTGGCCACACCTTACCTAATAACAACATCTTCAGTGGTCCTATATACGAATGGGTTCATACCCGCAGGGACTGGGGATAAGCACTTGAACATGTCTTTTGTGGGAGACATGATTCAATTCCCACCACCTACTCATAATTACAGTGATTTGGAATAGTCCAGACTTTCAGTAACCATCACTTTTTTGGGGGTTCCTTATCAAGGAGTCAATCTTATTCTCTAAACTTCAGAGTTTCCTTTGCCAAGCAACTTAGAATGAGTTTCCCAAAGACCACACTGGAAGATGTGAAAGTTTAGTACTCTGGGCCTTTCTAAGAAAGACATTTTAGACTAAAAAGATGGTTGCAGTGGCCTTTGAATACTTTCCTTCTCATTCCTAAGGTGATTTCCCTTTGAACCCTTCCTAGTTACTCCCACTGCTATATCAGATTGTGTCTCCAGATTCATGCCTCTATTCTTTCTCCATTATGGCTGCTGGTTACAGTCAATCCCAGACAGAGGAGATGTGTCACAAAAGCATCAAACCAAACCAGTTCTTGGTGTTGCCAACCTTTATCTCCAAAGCTGTTCTTCTTGGCCACTTGCCCTGGAGGGCAACTGTAAACAAGGACCTCAGAAATATCTTTTCTAATTGAATATCGTTCTTTAGTACATTTGTGAGGAAATATGCCTCAGAGCTCTTTATCCTTTTTCTCATTCGTAGGAATGGAGTTGTGACAAAACATTTTAGTTTGAAAGATTAATTTTCTAATGCCAAGTAGAGTCTTTGCCCAGTGGGCTTTAGTGCACACCCATCCCAGTGATCCCTTGTGCAGAGGGTTCATTGTTTTGTTCATTCTCTCGCAATCAAATGTGTGTCAGATGTGACAAGTGCACCCAACTTGGAGGGAAGTACAGTAACGCTTTGGTGGGAAGAAAAAAATGGACTTCTGTTTTGTAGATCACTCATTCTCTTGAAACCTGTGAAGCTATACCTTCCAGTGTTTTTTGGATAATAAATATTTTGCTCTTTTGACAATAAAATAACACCAGTGTTTTTAAAATTTAGAATCCTTTACTTTGTTTTCTACTGTGTGAAGATGGGATTTCCCCCATGCCGCATCTCTTCATCAAAGAAGTTGGCAGTAATGATTAAGTCCTAGGAAATATCCCAACTCAGCATTACACTGTACAAAGTCACAGGAGCTGAGAGTTTGGGGTTACTTTGTTGAGTGTTGTTGGCTCTGAACCTTTCTTGTGAGATGATGTGCAGCTTGTCAACAGATTGGGATTTCAAGGCTTTTCAAAATCCATTTAAAATGCATGTCCCTGAAACCTGAGAAGCTCTTCCATCTGTCTCCTTTGCAGGATTTGTGTTGGGGTGGGGGGGCAGTAAATTACACTGGCATTTTGAATTCTTAGAATCCTGTATTGAATACTATCTGTTTAGTAAAACATGGGCTTGACTTTCTCAGTTAATCTTTGCCTCCTGATTATTTTTAAGGAGAATACAATCCTTAATATTCCTTAATATTCTACCTCATTGGAACCTAATCATAAAGAGGTTACTTTGCAAGAGACTTATTGCCCAAAATGACTTTCCTTTTTTTTTTTTTTTTTTTAATTTTTAAGGAAAATCTTCTAACTGATGGCAGACAGAGGTTTCAGTCTGGTTTGGAACTCTGGGTCTGTGAATTTGGAGTCGATTCTAAAATTACCCATGGAGTCCTTCCAGGCTAGCTTGAGAGGGAAAGAAAAAATAAATAAAAGAAAAACTGATCAGATTGCCTCTTGGTTCTTTCTAAGTTCTCTGTTCACTTTCTAGGCCTAAGTTTTTAATCTATGTGTGCGCAAAAGCATACCATCCCTGTGGTTTCAAAGGGAACACATACCTGCAAAATATGCTCTTTTTTATTGTACTGCAGGATGCACAGTCAGGATTGACTTTATAAGGCAGAATATTTGGAAGAGTTGTAGCCCAACAATTAATTTCTTCTCCACTTCCCATGGAATCCTAAGTGTTTTATTTTTGTCATTGTTGTTTTTTCTATGTGGTATGGTGAGGTCACATTTCATTATTTTTCCACGTGAGTATCCGTTATTGCAGCACCATTTGTTGAAGTTTTTGTTTGCTTATTTTGCTTGTTTGTTTTTTGGGATTTGTGCATAGACCAGGAATCACACCTGGGTCTTCTCCATGGAATCCTAAGTTTTTAAACCTTTTAGCCCAACTAAAGATCTTTGGTTTCACCCAATTCTGTAATATAAAAATGTTTGGTTTAGTTTTCCCTTTAATAAACTCCAATATTACACCAGTTTTAGTTCAGTTATGTGGTAGATTGGGTAAATTCATATATCACATATCTGGGCAGTGTCTTCTTTCGTTTTCTAAATCTAAAGGTTCCCCAGTCTCTGCTGTAGGGGTACATTAGGTTTTCGAACACGGGTTAGTCATCTTTTCTGAGATGTCCTCCCCCAATTTCCTTCTAAATTAGGCTGGGTGACACTCTCATCCATTAATGTATGGATTGCCATTGTTGGTTTGTGTCTCTGCCTCTCTTAGTAGACTGTGGCTTCATTTTAGTGTCCTCGACACTAATTCAGTGCCGAGTACATAAAGGCCCTCCCAAATCTTGTTGAATGAACAAATGCCTGCTTGTCAGATGGTTGCTGATCTAAAAGGGGTCTCATTCAGCCTTACTACCCATGAATCAGCCCTTTCCTTGTAAAGGAATACCCACTCTGCTTGTCTATGAAGGCTGACACAAGTGTGTTCTCCGCCGGTGTCCTGGAGCACTGACGTGAAATTTTGAGAACAGGGACCTGTGTGTCCATCCCAGGAGACAGATATGGCTGGGAGTCCTGGGGACCAGCCAGCCTGCTCCTGGTCTTCACAGACTAATTGTATTACCAGATCACGGATAACAATGTCTTGTTCCCCTATACAGCCCTGAGGATTAAACTGGCTCCCGTTCTCATTAGGAGAATATAGATATGCATATGACTCTCTATTCAGAGGTGCATAAGAACATCCTTTCAGATAGTCAGTCCTGATAGACAAAAGATGGGAATGTTGTCTTACATTTGGTAATAAATTTCAGAGTCTGCATGGCCGAGGCAGTCTGATTAGCTCAGTACATCTCAAATTTTGAGCCCTGTGTCTTGCTCAGAGCTAACAGATGCTATTTGGTTATAAGCACAAATAGAAATGTGTTTATTTAAGGAAGTGGAAAGTGTGGGGGGGGTGTTATATTGCAAAGGTTTGGATGTGGATTAAAACTTTCTTGTTTCCCTGAACTAGAGGGCATCTTGTCCTTTAAATCAAGTAGGTTCTCATTTCAGCATATGCCCAGAGGGAAAGCGATTTCTTTGGGTATCGATTTAGGCCAATCTAATTCTGTTTGTTTGATCCTAGTCTAATTTGTTTTTTTCCTCTCTCTTTTGGGATTCCATCTCTATAACAGGAAAGGTGATGCTTAAGCCACTGTCTTTCAAAGTGAAGTCAATGATACTGAATCCCCGTATTCCCAGTGGGATTATCTAGGAAACCAAGAAGGAAGGGACTGCAAAAAAAACAGCTCCAAACTTTTCTTTAGAATGAAGTTGTCTGTTCAAACCATTTATTTAATTTCCTTATCTCTCTATTCTCCATTCCCTTTTGTATGCCATGTACAGTATTTATTTGGTTCAATTGCCTGTTCATTCAACAGACATTTCTGTATACACACTGATGTCAAATATGGCTCCTCAGTCTTAGATTAGGAAAAAAGACAAATCAAGGAGTTCATAACTTAATAACAAATGCTATAAAGAGATGGTATAGAAGGCTATTTAGAGCCTCTGGGAAGGAGCCACTAACATGACCTCTCCTGAATTTTGGGAAATCTCTGAACATAAGTGATAGGACTGTAACTCTTTACCCTTTCCATTTTCCTCTCCCATGTCTCTCTCCCCCATGCTATCCAGGGGACAGGTCATCCAAGTGAAGTTCCAGTCCCTTCTCACCTTGGAAAGAACACTTTGGGCGTAGCACCATGGAGCAGCCAAGTTGGAGTCCACCCAGTGGATGAAGGTCAGCTCTTCTAAGATGAGTGTGTGAAATGGTTAGATCCTCGAGCAATCAGGCAAGCCTGTGGCTACTCAATATCTGAGTGACGGTAGGAAAAGCATGGGCTGTGTAGCCCTCCATGCCTTTCTCAGTTACATCAGAGTAAATACAATCGCCACACACTCAGAAAAGTCCTGCCAGGGTAGAGATAAAGATTAAATGAAGTAATGTTTGTAGAGACTTCCGTAGATTGTATGGCATAGAGTGAACTTTCAATAGATGTTAGCTCTTCTCTGGTTTAGGTAACTGTATTTTCCCTATGGGAGGACTCCGTTTCCTTTTGTTATCAGTATTTAATAATCTTAATCAAATTATGGTTAATAAGAAGGGATTTTTTTTTCTACCCTGGAGGGGCAAAATCTCCTTCGCTTTAGTTTCCCTCTCTATTCTAGCTACTCCAGTAAAAGTCATTCCATAAGAATGCTGCTTCTAGTCTGCCTTTTAGATTTTCATAGTTTTTTTTTTCCAATTTATAAAAAGAATCTATGCTTGTTATAAAATTGGAACATCCAAAAAGGTAGAACAAAGGAGAAGGAAAAAAAACCATGCATAATTCTTCTAAAGGGAGCTGCTATATATATATATATATACGTATATATTTATATAATTGTTCTCTTCGGTTATTTAAAAATCTAGTGAAGAACACATTGTACATACTGTATAGACCACTTGATATCATTGTTATCACCTAGCACGATAATATAAACAGTTTTTCTCTTTTTGAAAACTATTCATGTTATTTTAATGGATATATACTATTCATTATACAGATACAGCATTATTTACTTTACATAATCTTTTGTTTCAATCTCGTCTGTTTTCATTGCTGAAAACCATGCTGGTATAAACATCTTTGTGCACGGAGTTTTATATAATACTGATTTTTTTGAAGAAAGAAATCTCCAAAGTGTAAAGGTAATTACATATATATGTAAACATATCTGAAAGTTCTTGAGACTATTGATACCTACTTCCCAATTACTTTCCAAAAGGGATTTGCCATTCTATACTTCCAATGGTGTATCTGAATATCTAATTTAGCTATATAAGTTCTTAGAATTAGTACTCAGAGTTCAGAATGCAGGCTTCAGAACCAGACTGCCTTTTGTTCAAATGCTAGTCCTGCCACTTACTGTGTGATCTTAGATATGTTGCTTAACTTCTCTGTGCCTCTGTTCTTCATTTGTAGAATTGGAATAAAATTAGTACTTTCTCATAGTGAGAACTAAATGAATTAACAAGAATAGAGATTAGAATTTGCCTGGTACCTGGGAAGCACTCTCTTAGTATTAGTGTGGTATTTGTAACTCCCTATCTGCTATCACAGGAAAGAGCTGAGACAAAAGATAACCCAATGGGAATCAAAGGGTGCCCTATGTCAAATGTTGTCTCATTCATTAAAGATTTTATTCAGTTATTTACAAGGAATCAGCATGTCTAGTCAAACAGAATTGGCATTATTTAAGGTAAATAAACCCTAATAGGGACCCTAAACAGAATTGCAGACAGTCTCAGGTGATGTTCTCATATAAGCAGAATGAGTTGATGGAAGGACTCCAGCCACCTGTTGTTGAGCTGCCCTCCCCAACCTCACCTACCCCTACCCCAGCTCCCTGATGGATCTTCTCACTAAGTGGCCGTTCATAATACAGGCTCATTTCCACGTCTCCTCTCCTGCTGGACCGTAATGATGATTGATTCATGTACCAAATGGCCTAAAGCAACCCTCAAAACCCTTATTATTGAAGATACAATTACCACCAGGTAGGGTTTGCTTCTACAGTGTCTGCTAATGGACTCAAATTTGCCAGTGGTGTTTGTGCTTCTTTGTTTTCAGACAGAGATCCATTTCTAAACTGGAGAGTAATTCATAAATATTTTTCTCTCTAGTCATGGGTAATGGAAAAGGTTTAATTGCACATTAAAAGACAATTCTATGTAAAGCCACTGAGAGAGGTTGCGAGCTCAGGCATGGAGTGCAGCAGAGCTCATGGATACAGCGTTGTCATTTCACAGAGGCTCAGGCTGAGGCCCAGAGAGGTAGTGGGTCTTGCCTGAGGTCATACAGGGAGTGAGCATTTTTACACTGTCTAAGACTGGCCCCCCAGTTCCCTAAGTAGGAGCCTAGCACCTACCCTTGGGTAGCACTGTTGAGCAGCCAACTTTAACTTGAGCCACTTGACAGCTGCTTATCTGCAATTATGTTAGGACTTCCTTTTCTTTAAAATAGTCTATCTATGGTTTCTATTTTATAGTAATACGAGAAGCTCACTGATGAGAATTTGGGAAATATTGAAAATTTTAAAAGGAAAGCATCGATAATTCTTTTACAAAGAGATGACTGTAAGTTAGCATTTAGTTTTGTTCCCTTACAACATTCTATATCTGTATGTATACATTTTAAAATTTTGGACAAAATAGCAATTGTATTATATATACAGTTTCGTATTCTGCATTTTCACATTTATTATAGTTTGGGCATTTTCTCATATCATTAAATGACATATTTTATGTTCAAAAGCATTATTCCATAAAATTAGATCATATGGAGTGACAATTTATTTCAATATTTTTGCTCTTGTCAAGTTGTTTTCCAATTTTTGCAATTATAACACTGTTGTGAACAAACCTGTGCAAATATATTTAAATTTAAACTCTGATCATTTCTTTATGAGAAATACTCAGAAATAAACCTTGAGGTCAATGAGTGTGAATATTTTTAGGAAGTTTAAATAAAACATATTACTAAATTTCAGGGCTTTTTCTCAAAATCAGAGACAAAATTAAATACTGGACTTGTAATCAGAAAATCTGCATTTGAATCTTGAATTTGTCAGTTATTGGCTGTACCACTACAAGCAAATTCTTTTGTTTCTTGACCTAATGTGTAAAATAAGAACAATTAAAACTACTTCATGATTCTTCAGAATTAAAAAAAGTTGGAAAAAAACTACTTCATGAGATTGTTGTGAGAAATAAAATAAGAAATATTAAAATGTTTATAGAATGATTGGTACTTAGCAAATGCTCAGGTATTTGTTGTCTTTGTTTTGAACTTTTTGCCACCAGTGGAATGTTCTAGGGAAAGACCAAGAGTTTTATTTTCCAGTTAAGTGTCTGTTGGATTAGAGAGGGGTCATAGGTCCGGTCTACAAGAATGTAGGTAAATCCAATGGAAAACCCAGGAGAAAGCTGTCCTCAGTCCTAGTGGAATGATGACAAGGTCAAGGTCAGAATAGTTCAGGCTCTGGTCTGGCCCTTTGGTCAGGACAGTCTCTTCTTATGGAGAGTGTTATGGCAGAGTAAGGCTATGTCTACTGCTGCAGCCAACTATTGACAAGCTTAATACGGGTACAAGCTCTGCCTGGGGGAGGAAGAAGGGAGATGGTTGTTTATGGGGCCAAGGGAATAAGGCACCAACTCTAGATCCTTCCAGGCAGTCTCAGGTTTCCAAAGGCTATGAAGGAGATTGGGTTGAGAAAACTTGGAGGAAAGGGGTGCAGGCTTTGAGTTAGCAGGATTTGGATGCAAATGTGAGTCCTGACAGCTCCTTAGCAGTGTAAACTTGGACAAGCTTCCTGGATCTGTTTCCTGCTCTGCCCAAAGGATGTTAATGCAAGCTGCTTAGCAAGACGCTTATGTGATTAAAAGAAAATTAATATAAAGGAGAGGGTGGTCAACAAATGGTAAGCTTTATTACTGTCATTAGGTAACATTGGGCAATTGACTACCACAACTTCATAATTAAATGTAAACAATAATAATAATGAAGTCATATTGTCATGAGAATTATTTCTTAAAAATCGGTGAAAGTATTGAGTAATCCGCACTGCACAGTGGAGCAGTAAGGTTTGCAGTAAGGTTTTTGTGAGGGACAAAAGCTCTTTGGGAAGTGGAGAGCCTGGGGCTATGGCTTCCTCCCTTGTCTTGTCCATTAACACACATCTTCATTTGGACTTCTTGAATATTGCCCTCCAGTCAATGCAACTTTCACGCATGTCAGAATTTAATCACATCCCACAGAGCCATTTTGGGATAAGTGATGTTTGTTTCCCTGACAAAGACTGAGACTCCTTGTGGCCTGCTTCCAAGATGAAGGCCAATTCACAGCAGTCAGCAAGTGCTATACAAAGAAAAGGGGCAAGGACAAGGAATGGTACGGCAGCCTACAGGCTCTGAACCTCAAATTCCAAGGAAAGCCTGTCTGTAGGTTCTGTAGGTTCTTGAGCTTACTGGGCCATCTGGAATGGTTTAAAGTGTAGAAAGCAGCAGTTTTATATCCAGGATGCTGCCTGCGTACCCACCTGAAAGAATACAAAACTATCTTGGTTTCCTAGTCCTGCCATTACAAAGGAGGTGGATTAAAGCAACAGAAATTTATTGTCCCATGGTTCTGGAGGTTAGATGTTCAAGATCAAGGTAGTGGCAGGGTCATGCTTCCTTCAGCCTGTATGGGAGTTTCCTCTCTTGCCTCTTCTACCTTCTTGTGGTTTGTTGGCAATCCCCGGCACTGGTTTGCAGTCACATCATTCCAATCTCTGCCTCCTCCATCTTTAAATGGCCTTCTCCCCAGTGCCTGTTTCTGTCTGTGTCCAAGTTTCCTCTTCTTATACAAGTCATATTGGATTAGGGCTTATCTGAATCTAGTTTGGACTCATCTTAACTAATCACATCTTCAAAGACCATCTTTCCAAGTAAGGTCACATTTACGAGTCTGGGGTTTAGAAGTTGAACATATTTTGGAGGATACAATTCAACCCATAACAAATCCCTCCCCTCCAAAGCTCACTCTCTGTTGCTTTTGTATGAATGGGGCTGGAGACCATGGCCAGGTCAATAGTAGGGTCAGGATGGTAATTGTATGTGAAGCTAAATGCCATTGATGACATGATTTTGAGCTTTGTGAGTTAAACACAAACAAAACTTCCTCATTAAACCAACACATCAGATAGGATTACTGACAGAAGGAATATCAGTACTCTTAAAGCCTTTTTGTACATTTGTGTCTCACGTTTGAGTCCTGAATGATACTCATGCCAAACCCAAATGCACTCAACATGTTATTAATTAAAATTTTAAAACTTAATGAAGCCTACAAACATACAGAGTTTTCATCATGTGACCCATTATATTAAAAAAAACCAACAATGGCAGCAAGATCATTAAACCAAAATTACTATAGATTTGGGAGAACAGAAAAGAAAATATAAAACAACTATATTTCACAAGTTTATCTTTGATGATCCCATTGCTGATAGGAAAAGAAGTGTGTTGACAGAATAGTCATTCCTAAGAGTCATACTTCAAATATTTATTGAGCGCTTGTTGTGTGGATTGTTTGCGGTATGTGCTATATGGATTGTGCTGGCAATCTAGCACTTTCTTGTAGAGCGGACAGAAGAGATAGCAATGAAAGAAGATGAGGAATTAGAACTGAAGGACTTGGCCTCACAGAGATGAAAGAGGGGAAGCTTTGGGTGTTCCTAGACTTTGTATTTGGGTGACTGACAGAGCAGTTACAGTTGGTGTCCCTAGGAGTAGAAAATACAGGAAGAAGAGTAACTTTGCAGGGACTGTGGAGGGGAGATGATAATAAGAAGAAAAGGGAGTAGTTACAAAAGTGTGCCTTTATCCCAAATTGTAGAGCAGGAAGCTAGTAGTCAGAGTGGTGATGTTCTGTTCTTTAGTAGTATCAGGGATCAAATCTGGGGAGAAAATCTATCATTAGATCATCTATCAGAGTGTTCAAGCAGAGAACAGGAACCAAAGTATGGGCTGTATACCAATTAGCTATTATTGCATTGTAGCAAGCAGCCCCCCCTGCCCTGCCCCTTTCTCTTACTTGGCTGCCTTCTCTGTAGAAAACCCCAGACCCCCTCTCCTAACCACTGGGAATGGATGAAACTGCAGGCAATAAAGATAAGACACATTCCTGGGATAGGGACCCCTCCCCAACAGCTCATCTGCTTCTGTAACCTGCTTCGTGCCTTAAACTGACCAATTGTCTTTCCTTTAATATTGCTATTTGCCGTATTAGGCTTGCCCTATCTGTAGCATGTAACAGTGTCTATAAAAACCAATGTTGCCTTTTGTTCAGGGCTCAGACTTTCAAGGTAACTCGGCTGAGCCCCGTGCCCACGAGCTAATAAATCACTTGCTTCCTGAAACTGCGGACCCTTAGTCTCAGCCTGTTCTAATTTCGCGGAACGTTCCTGGAGGCGGCAGTTTTTGGGCTACAGCATAACAAACTACTTCACAACTTAGTGGGTTTAAACAATAGCCATTTCTTATTGCTCATGAATTCAAGAGCCAGTTAGAAGGTTCTATAATCTCGACTAGGCTTGGCTACACTGGGCTGAACTCTCTCATGCATCTGTGTTTAGCTGGCAAGTTGGCTAGGGACTAGTTGGTCTAGGATGACTTGAGCTGGGATAATTCAGCACTGGTCCATGTTCTAACTCATCCTCCAGAAGCTATTTTCACAGTAAAGGCAGGGTTGAGGTGGGCAGGGTAATATGGGAGCATGCAAGCTCTCTTGAGGCTTAGGCTTGAACCTGCACACTGCCATTTTTGCTGCAAAATAAGTCAGGAGGCCAATCCAGAATGAAGAGGTGAAGGATTAAATTCCACTTCTTGATGGGAAGAACTGCAAAGTCATACTGTAAAGAGCATGGATACAGGGAGGGGTCAAGAATTGGAGCCAATTTTGGAATCAATCCATGTGCACAGACCAAGTTCATTGAAATGAAATGGAACAGAAGGGACACTTTATTGAAAGTGGCATAATATGGAGGTAAAGTTGGCATCCCCTTTTGCTCTCCAAACACCTCCATTGTAGAGGATATACTGCTTTAGTTAAAAATTTAGACCTGTGAAATCTGTTCTACAACTAATTGTTGCAGTGTGCTTTGAAATTTAATGCTTTTTTGTATATATGTTGTTCAGAAAAAAGAAAAAAATGTCAATTGTGATGATAAATGCACAGTAATGTGATGAGACTGTGAACCATTGATTGAACACTCTGGATGATTATGTAGTATGTGAATATATAATATATATTAGTAACATTGCATTAAAATAAAAAAGTGAACATGAAACATATAAGTATTGCCCAGTGGAATTGATTACACTTACAATGTTGTGCTACTATTACCGAAGTCTACTACCATCCATTCCCAAAACTTCTCTCCCCCAATGAAATTCTGTATCCATTACAATCACTCCCCAGCTCCCACAGCACCTAGTAACCTGTAGTCTCCTTTCTGTCTCCAGGATTTTGCTTATTTTTGGCATTTTGTTTAATACGGAATCAGACCATATTTGTCCTTATGTGTTTGAGTAATTTCACTTGGCATGATGTTTTAACATGAGTGAGAACATCGTTTTGGTGGCTGAATGGTATTCCATTGAATGTACACATTAAAGTGTGTTTGACCTTTTGTCTGTTGATGGACACTTGAGATGGTTATTCTGTTTGGCTATTGTGTTAATAGAGGACCCATTCAAGGAGAGACAACATTTCAGTTTGTGAATGAATTTTTGAATCTTTCCCTTGGAGTCAGTTTTGCTAATACAGATTGAGTAAAAATGATGTTTGACATCAGAGACTGGAAGTAAAGCCTTATCAATATCACTTTTTTGCAAAGGAGTCCACATTTCTTATGTGGAGCTGATAGGAATGTTATATTGTTTGGTATCTGCATTTCAAATAGCTGAATGAGAATCAGCAATGTTGTGCAACTTTTAGAAAAAAAAAGTTTTCAAGGAAAGGCTAACAGGGGTGAAGAATTTAACAATCCAAGACAGATTCTCTTTATTTCCAAATGAGCCAGACCTTACCAGCATGTTCTGTTGTCCTCAAATTCACTACTTGGTAGCAAGGTCAGAGAGATTTTACAGGATCAGGGCATGAAGGTGGGATGAGATTTGAGAAAAACATTTCATAAGGAAAGAACCAAAGTTTTGAACAACTAAACTAAAAGAAAGAAGGGCTGAAAAGAGACAAATATTTTGATATGTGGTGTAAAAATGGAATTAATGGTGATAAATGGGCCCCATACTCAAAGAGAAGGAAAAGAGAGTGAAGATGAAACACATGACATCAAGACTAGATTTAAAAGAACTAACTTAGAGTGACTTTTCTTAAATATTATTGGAATAGCTCTTTAGGAGAAGGAAATTTCTTGACAGCAGAATGAGTATAGTGTGCCAATATCGATGTTGTGTAGTATGAATATTATCTGTGGAACTATTTTGTGAAATGACTCTTCTTCCACACAGGTCTTTAAAATGAGGTAGCTTATCTGGGGTGAGGGGCCAAGAGAAGGATCAGCTGACCTCCTGTGTTCATTTCAAGTCCTCTAAAATGAATATCAACATGTGTTTGTGAGTCCCAGAGGTTTTTCAACTGTTCTGTTTCATGCTTTTGCTAATCATTCCTCTTTTGAATCCTGAGGGTTCCCTTCCAGTTTTGAATGTCAGGCGACAAGTTTCAGTCATGGTATTCATTTGGTCTTTGTAGGTTTTTCATTCTTTTTGAGGGGCAAGCGGTGGGTGAGGATCTAGGTGTGGAATTGAGAAATTTTCATGTGGGTTTGTCTGGAGTTCTTCACTTTAATAGAACATTGGTCCCCAGAACAGCTTATATTCTGTGTTTTTGCTACTCATATATTTCTCTGCCAAGTGGCTTTACTCAATTCTGTCAGGCACAGTGTTATTTGGGGTCATAGACTTAAAGTAAGCCTGGCTGAGATGCCCTGAGTTATAAGCACTGGAAGCAAAAGCTGATGTAAGTAGGAAAGATGGTTCAATTTCCTCATTTACAAGACAAATTGGGGTCTACGCTTGAGAGCATGAGGAAAATAGGCATCAGCTAGAAACCCACAAAACAATGTTCACAGTGGATGAAGAGAAAATGTGCATTATTTGAGATTACAGCCAATGAGAGGCACCATGGATCTGGGCTGAATCAGATGAAGACAGGCAAAGAAATAAAATGCCATCTATCACCCTCCAAGCTATGTAGGCAAAAGAACATTACTGTTAAGGAAGCTATGAACCTGTGGAACAAACATCTTAGTGTCCGGAGGCAAGAAGGAGAAGCCCAGTGACCCATGCAATGCCTCGATGAAGGGATGGCTTGGGTGTCTGAAGTGAGTGATTCACCAGGTTGCTACGCTGTTTACAGCTGACGTGTGTGTTAAGAATGCAGCACACAGAGCTCTCTTGGGTGTGCAGAGAAGTTTGTTCCAATTCCCCCAAGCAAAAGAGTAGCTTTTCCATTTGATTAGAGGAAAAGTAAAAAATAAAGCGACACGTCTTTTTTTTCTTCCTCCTAAATTCTCAGGGCACCTTTTGGTTCTTTGAGGCTATTTATAGGGTTTGAATAAGTCAAAGAAAGTGTCTGTTTAATTGACATCATCTTTTTCTAAGCGTTTGTGAGGAGGAGGTGGTGATAGAGATAGTTTAGAAGCAACTTCCATTGAATGGGCTAAATTTCCCAGAATTATATGGCCTGTCTTGACCCTGGGTACCTACACAGAGACACCTACAGAGGTGGTGTCTCTGTGGTACCATCTGACAACTGGTCTACTGGTTGGTTTATAGGTGATCTTGTGTTGTTGATTAGTAGATGAGAGATGGGATACCAGTGTAGAGTGGCCATAAATCTTATCAGAATTGAAGGTTGGATTCCTGGTTTGATCTGAGAAGCACAGAGGAAAGTCTACATCCTACCTTAAATACTTGTTATAGATTAACATTTCCACTTGAACTAGTTTATCCTATCCTTTGTAACAATCAGTTAATGATAATATAAAACTTGTATATATGACTTTAAAAATTTGTATATTTTTTGCATTTTTATGAGTCAGAGATTATTATCTCCAATAGAGTCTAAGGTAACAATTAATTTTTTAAAAGACATAGCTGAGAGTGGTAGAGGTGGATTTTTTTAAATGCAATTTTGTTGAGATATATTCACATACCATAAAAACTATCTGAAGTATACAACCACTGGCTCACAGTGTCATCACATAGTTGTACATACAACCCCATGATCAATTTTAGAACATTTTCATTTCTCCAGAAAAGAAATAAAAACAAAAAACAAAACCTGAATCCTCCCATACCCCTTAATCCCCCTATTATTGACCCATAGTGTTGTTGTAGTACATTTGTTACTGTTGCTCAAGAAGTGTTAAAATATTACTGTTAACTAAAGGCCATAGTTTGCAATAGGTACATTTTCCCCTCTATTATTAATTCCTTTTAATAGTGTCATACATTTGTTAAAGTTCACGAAAGGACTTTTTTGTGTTTGTACAGTTAATCATGGACATTGTCCACCACAAGATTCACTGTGTTATACATTCTTATGTTTTAACTTCCAACTTTTCTTCTGGTGACATACATGACTCCAAACTTCCCCTTTCCTCCACACTCACACATGATTCAGCACAGTTAATTATTCTCACAGTAACAAACTACCATCACCTTAGTCCATTTCCAAGTGTTTATGTTCAACCCAGCTAAGCATTCCTGCTCATATTAAGCAACCACTCCTCATTCTTTAGCCTTATTCTATATCCTGGTAACCTATATTCTTTTTCTTATTTATATGAGTATACATATTACAATTAGTTCATTTTGGTGAGTTCATACAATATTTGTCCTTTTGTATCTGACTTATTTCACTTAACATAATGTCCTCAAGATTCATCCAAGTTGTTGCATGCTTCGGGACTTCATTCTTTCTTCACTGCTGAATAATATTCCCTCATATGTATATACTACATTTTGTTTATCCAGTCATCTGTTCAAGGACACTTGGGTTGTTTCCATCTTTCAGCATATGTGAATAATGACACTGTGAATATCTGTGCGCAAATATCTAATTGAGTTCCTACTTTCAAATTTTGGGAGGTATATAAATGCAGGATTGGAACTTAGGAAATACTGTGTTGGCCTGCGACAATAGACTTGTTAGCAAGTAAGTTTTCCTGGTTCTTCTACTGACTATTTACCTTGGGTTTGCTTCTTTTTGCACTCTGGATTATTGTCAGTTTTATTTTGGGCTTGTCAATATGCATTCCTCTCAGATTATTTCATGTGTGTGTTTAATCTCTTTAGCATCCAGCATCTCAAGGCTAAGATCAATGTCTCTTTTATTTTGTGTCTCTCAAGAGTAGACATTTAATAACTGATTATTTCTTTTTAACTGTGCTTTCATGATTAGGATAAGAATACATTCTTTGGGTATGTGCAAACTGAAAGTCCAGCACATGACCCATTCATTTCCAAAGCTAAATTGTTAGAAGTGTGAATGCAAGGTCTTGATTGTCTTGTGGTCTTTAGGTTATTATCACCTTTAGCGAGGCAGGGAAGTGAATATTTTTTGGTCGATGTCTGTGGCTCACCGCCTTTCATGAATCATTCTTTGGATTCTAATTTGGAGGAGGTTGCTAATGCCTCCTCTCTAACTATTATGAAAAGGGCTTCCAGACACATTCACTCTTCCTACTGCATTTTTATGAGTATTTTCAATTTAAGGACAGAAAATAATAATAACTGGAAGTAGTAAGACTCTTCATCTCTCCTTAACTTTGTGTAAGTAGGGGAAGGATCTCTGTTCCAGCGATCCTTAGCCTTTCAAAGTATTTTTGAAACTCTCAGATTTTACTTTAGCTAAGAAGACAGGCTCATCAAATATTTTCATATGGTAATACCTCTAACTAGATTAGACATCCATCAGGGAATAAACAAATAACACTAGTACCTCAAAGCACTTAACCAGCATGGATTTTTTTAAAAAGTATGAATGCTATAGCTATTATGAAACAACAACTTATTAAACCCTAACGAATTTAGATGAAATTTTGGATTCAAATATTATTCCTGCAGTAACCCAGGGATTTTGCTTTGTACCCTTGAATAAATTGATTTTAACTAAAAAAAATTTCTAAACTATTTTTTTTTTTTTTTGCCTCAACTAGTTTTCCAAATCAGAATCGTTTTATTGTCTTTATGTAGAAATTGGCAGCAGCCTAAGGTAAGGAAATGCTTTTGGTGTGAATTGCTGAGGGGGGTGGGGGAAGAGGGAGGAGCAGGATTGAAAGAGAAGGAGGGAGGAACAGGGGAAGGTAAGGAAGGGATTTGATAAAAGGGGATCAGTAGTTGGGGATAAAAGAATACAGAGGAAGGAAAATAGAAAAAGGACGGTCTGGGAAAGTTTCTGTAGACCTGCAGGAATAGGGCAATTGTATCTGGAAGTACGCTGCTGAGCTCAGGGACCGTTAATTCCCTTTGCCATTTTCTTTTCTTTTCTTTTTTTTTTTTTTTGCGCAGCTACTGGCTTCCACTTACTTTCATTCCCAACCCCTAACACAGCCAAGTCTCGTTGTCCGAGGCCTTCTACTGTTTTAGCTTTGCCTCATCTGGACACTTTGAGCTACTGGTATCCGGGACCTTACCCCCCTACTCCTGGGCCCTAGAGCACCCCTCGAGGCAGTACTGAGGGGTGCAGACCAGTCTGTCCTCCAGCTCTGTTGCCCTGTGAACGCTGGGGCAGGACTGTGCTGACTCTCCAGCGCCCCCTGCAGGATGGAGCCAAAGTTACCCTCTGCGGCACTTCCTTCCCCTCCTTGTCTCACTGTCCGAGGGCTCTCTGCTAGCTTTCCTGAAATCCTTCCAAATAAGCCGTATGAAACCTCAACTCAATATCAGCTTCCGGGGGCCTTGATCTGACAACACCACCCCATTACTTAAATGTCCTGATTATTTCAAAGGCCACTGAGATGTTTCATTACTTGCACTGAGGAAGATGTACTCTATGTGCTGATCTACTCTTTTCGTTAAAGAAAACATTCCGTGGACCCTCACAGCACGTCTCCTCCTCCCCACTCTTCTCCTCGAGCCCTTGGCTCCGTCCCGGGCACGCGTGGAGACTCTGCCCTCCAGGTTTCCTTCCCCCTTCCAGGATGTCGTGGCTGCTGAAGCTCGGCTCCATCTGGAAGTCTGGCAGGAGTTTTTCTCCAGAACTGGAAGTCACTGCTGGGTGCTTTTGGGAGTTGGCTCAATTTTAGAAACATCCCATCGACCACTGTCTGCCGGTGTCGCCTCTGCCTGGGTGGGTTGGAAACCACAAGGAGCAGAAGGCAGACATTTCCACTCACAGACATTTACCACCCAGCCTGCGAGGGGTGTTAGCTCTAGAGTCAGGAGGCGTGTACTAAAATAGCACCTGGGTTTTTATAATTTTGAGGGAGGCGGCTGAGGCGGTGTTTTCTGGTTCCTTGTGATTCCATAATTGCTCTATGAAATCATTGTGGCTCACCAGATTCAGTGAATCAGTTCTTCGGAGTTTAATTTAGAGGGGACCATTTTTGCCCTATTTTGAACAACTGTAAAAAAAATGTGTCTAGATCGACTCATTTCTTCTCCTACGCATAGAAAAAGAGGACAGGAAATCACTCCCCTTTTCAAAGTTAGAAAGCCGGAAGAGGTAAGGATTATCTGTCTTCAATAGAATTGTTCCACGTGAATCCCGGCTGGGAAAAGCTCTTTGCTGATAGACCCAGAGAGTAGACAGGGCAGAAATCTCCATCTGGAAACAATTTGGAGGCATGTGGTGAAGAGGTTTCCAGGCTTCTCTCTGAAAAACCCTGTAGTGAATATTTGTTGAACACTTCCTAAGCCCGCTAAAGTAGGGGAAGATTGGATGGAGAAAATAAGGTAAAATGGCTTGCTTGTAAAAAAGAAGTTAATTTTGAAATTCTTTCATCCAGTGATTTTACTGCAAATAATAGTGAGATGAAAAAATCTCCCCAGAAGGAATGCTTGAGAGTTTTTATTTAAATTGCTACATACTTGAAATGATCTATCTGATTTTGTCAATAATCTCCAAGTCATTTGTCAGCTGCTTCCTTCTCATCCCAGTAGCAGAAAAATTTCAGCGAATCGTGACTTTTTGGGAGTTGTTGCTCATTGCATTTTCTTTATATCTCTCATTTCTTGAAAGTATCGTGTTGGGAAAAAAACTTTAAAAGATTTACATGTAATTATTTTGGCAATAAATTAATGAAAGCAAACACATTCCTGAGAGGATTGCAAATTGAGACAATTCAAAATATTTTTTCTAAGGATGATTTTTATTTATTAAACCCACCAAGCTTGTTAAAAACTCAGAACAGTAAAATAGTATCGAATAAAAGTGCCCCCTCAACTCTATTCCCTAGATTTGACTATAGCAACAGTCCATATATTTAGCTGAACTTTTAAAATGGAGATGTTTTAGATAAGGGATTCCAAAGTGAATGGAGAATCTGTGCAAAGGACATGGCCCAATAACAGTTATACAACTTTTAAACTACTTACATCATATAAAAAGTTTTGGTTGGGGAATTAAATGAAGAGATTTGGGAAGATTTTTGTAGTGGGCTGTTGGAATATTCCAATTGGGGGTGAGTACCCCTTTACCTTAACCCCCTATTCAGGGTTTTAGGGAGACCACTTAGCTTTAAGGTACCTCCTGAAGTATGGGGGGCTTGCTAGACCAACCAGGAAAATGTAAACGGTGGTTGACCAGTTGCTTAGAGTAAATGAGAGATTGCTGTTGGTTAAGAATGGCCTATCTTTCCAGAGTTTGCAGGCGCTGAGGGTGTACAAGTGCTTCCGATGGTCAAAATATGGGCCATGTGAGAGCAAGAACCAATGTGGGGTCAACTTCTGTCCAGTTTTAAGTGTCACCTCAGGAGAGAGAGGCCGATGTGAACGACCAGATTCCAGAGGCTGAGGAAGGAGTCTTAAATGACAGCTAGAACAGGTTCCTCTGCCAGCATCCATGGACATGCAGTAGAATTATAGCCATGAGTAGGAGAAAGAGTCTTTGAAGAATCCATGAAAGCAACCGCAAGAGAAAAAAAAACTTAGTCTTTTGTCAAGACCAGAGAACACTGTTATCAGCTCATTACGATAAGAATCTTTCTGCTCCCCTTTCTTAGGCTTAAACCCTGGAGGGTTAAGACCTGAAGGAGTGGAGGAAGGAACCAGACAACTGCCCCTTCACGACAATGACTTCTTTCCTACAACAGATCTGAGCTGTGGTGAAGGCGAGAAAACTCAAATTTAGTTCAAGTTTGGAATGCTGATTATCAGATGAATATTACATTATTACTAATTTGAACTTGAGTCTGTCACTTAAAATGACTCTAGGAATGTTTACTATGTAATGGTAACAAAAAAGGTTATGGCCTTGCCCCATCAAATTAACCTTCAATGATAGACTACAAAGAGAATTTGCTTAACATGAGAGTTATGTGTGGGTGAATATATATGTATATAAAAAGCATAGACACACTTATGCATCTGTCTTGAAATCATAATTTTTAATAGATGTGCTCAAGGATTAAAGGTTCATTTTGCACTTATTCTAAGTGCAACTGTGGCCTTTACTGACCTTTCAAGGTCAGCATTGTTAAAGTACAAATAAATGGACACCTAGATGATATGGGAAGAATCCTCTTGGAACACCATATCATCATATTCGCTTATTTGCTTGGCCACCTTATTATTGAGAGAAATTAATAATGGGTAATCTTAATGAACAACAGACAAATCTTAAAATCTCAGTAGGTTAATCAATAGCAGTTTGTTTCTCATCACATCTAGTGGAGGATGTTTCTCCATCTTGTAGCCATCTGAAATTAAAGGCATTTGTATTCTCCTTGATAAAGAAAGAGAGTAAGGAAAGAGCCTGTTGGCTAGAATCAAGTCACAGGGACTCAGCCTCAATGCAAAAGAGGCAGGGGAAGGCAGACAAGTGTGTGGCTATTTGGTGAGCTTTGAAGTCTCCGCCAGAGTCATTTACCATATGTTCATCAATATTTATTGAGCAACTACTATATATAAATTGGATGTTGTATAGTAGATGTGGTGGTTTGAAGCTGTAGGTACCCCCAAAACATACTCTTAAATTTAACCCATTCCTGTGAGTGTGAACCCATTGCACGTAGGACCTTTTGATGAAGTTACTTTGGTTAAGGTGTGTCCCGCCTCAATCAGAATGGATATTAGTCTTATTACTGGAGTCCTTTATAAGGAAATACAATTCAGACACAGAAAGAAAGCCATGGAAACAAGAAGATGAAATAAATGAAACCAGGAAAGGAAAACATTCCACCATGTGTCTTGCCGTATGACAGAGGAGCCAGATCTCAGATAGCTGTACGTCAGGAAGAAAGCATCACCTTGATTGTGCCTTGATTTGGACATTTTCCCAGCCTCAAAACTGTAAGTGAATAAATTTCCATTATTTATCCTGACCATTTTCATGGTGTTTGCTTTGAGCAGCCTAGGAAATTAAAACAGTGGGGAAAAATTAATAAATTTTATAGTCAGACACATCTGGATGTGAATCTAGACAACATACCACATGTTAGCCATTGACAGGTTCCTAAACCTCTCTGAGTCTTAGAAACTCATTTTCTCACTGATAAAATGAGAATAATTTTAGGTACTTCCACAGTACTATAAGTAGTAAATGGGATAACTATATAAAGTTCTTGGTACAATATTTAAGTGAAAATGCTGGTTCACTTCTACCATTTTCCTGCAAGACACCATGATTAGGTTATATAAGATATAAAGATTCCTAAGCAATGGTCTCCATCATCAAAGAGCGTGAAACTTTAAAGATGTCAGTAATTCAAGTTCACAAATATTTGAAACACCAGGCATTATGTAAGAGCTATAGGACTGGTATAAATAAGAGGTTCTACAAGAATTCAAAGGAGGAACCATCACTTCTGGCCATAGAAGGCTTCTTGGTAGAAGAGTTATTTGTGTTTGGTTTTCAAGTATGGGGTAACTTGGGAGACTTTCAAGTTAAAACAGGAAGATTTGAGAATTCTATGTGAACAGAATTTAAGTAAAGGTGCAAAGTCAAAACTTTAAAAGGGGAACCAAAAATAGACCAGCTTTGACTGCAGTGGAAGCTTAAAATGGGAGATTGGTGGGAAATAATGCTGAGAAAGTATGCAGGTTTAGATTAGGGAAGATCTTGAGTGCCGGCTAAAGAGTTTGAAATCAACCCCAAATAGGTAATAAGAAATCATTAAAGGGTTTTAAGGTGTGGAGCTAACACAACTTATCAAAGAAGTAGATAAAGAGACACAATGTGATAATAAGTAAAGAAATTCTTCTTCATAGCATGGAGGAGAATGGAGAAGGAAAAGAACCCTGAGGAGTGCTTAATCCAACCTTGGTAATTTATAGATGAGAGAATTGAGATCAGAGGATTAAATGACTAGTCTAAGGTTATCTAATGAAGCAGGAATAGGTACAGATGTTCTGATTCACTGTTTTGATGAGTCACCACCTTGTTAACATTCTGATAGCCCAGGGGAACCTGGCATTCTCTGGCTCACCTCCACCTTTCCTCCAAGGAGGAAGCCAGCCTGAGAGCCCCTTAGTGTGCTTAGATTTTTAGTATTCTCAGGCATAATTGCACTTTAAAAACTTTTTAATCATCATTTATTAATTATATTCATTTTTATAACTTATAATGGCTCAGTTTCAATAAAAAATTATATGATCACCCAACCCATGGATGATCATCTAGAAAGCAACCAGAATAATTTTCTTGTTGTAACTAGTATATGAAAATAAAATTGATTTAAGCATACAATCAATGGCCCCTGGTATAATCACATAGCTATGCATTCACCACCACAATCTATATAGAACATTCCCATTTCTTCTGAAAAGAAAGGAAAAAAAAATCCCATACCCCTCCCTTATATCCCCCATTATTGACATTTAGCTTTGGTATAGTGTCTTTGTTACAATTAATGAAAGAATGTTATGTTACTGTTAACTATAGACTTTACTTTGCATTAATTGTATTTTTCCCCATATACCACCTGCATTAGTCAGGGTCACAGTTTATAAAAATGTCTCAAGCAACTTTGGGGATGCACGAGTCCAAATTCTGTAGGGCAGGCTGCAAAGCTGGCAACTCTGATGAAGGTTTTTGATGAATTCTCCAAGAGAGGCTGGCTGGCTGAAGTGAGATGAAAAATTCTTTCTGATTGCTGACATCATCACTTGTCTCTTTAAAGCCTTGAACTGCGTGGATTAAAATTATTTCATTATGGAAAACACTCCCTTAGTTGATTGCAGATGTAGTCAACCATAGATGCAATCAACTTATTTATGGTGTAAGTTCACAAAATGTCCTTGCAATAGCTGTCAGGCCAGTGCTTGCTTGACCAGACAACGGAACACAATTACCTGGCCACGTTGACACATGAGCTTACCCCATTATTAACATCTTGTAATAGTGACATATATTTTTTCTAGTTCATGTAAAAATTTTCTTTTATTTGTACTATTCACCACAGTCATTGTTCACTCTAGGCTTTGTTAAGTTATACAGTCCCAGTTTTTATCCTCTAGCTTTCCTTCTGGTGACACGCACGACCTTAATCTTTCTAGTTCAGCCCTACTCACATTCAGCTTTGTTAATTACACTTACAATATTGTGTTACTGTCACTTAGTACATAATTGCATTTTAATTCATTAACTGTTTATTTGTTGACCTCCCCAAAATATGCCAGGCACTGCATTTGGTGCTGTGGGTACCACACAGAGAGGTGGCTTTGTGAGGTTCTCCTGAAGCAAATATAAAGTACTAAGTAACAACTTACAGAGACGAAGCATTGAAAATGGAGAGAAGGATCAGATTGTAACTGAGATTTCTGGAGAGGAAACATGAGACAATGGCCTGAAGTTCATGTTCACAAAGGAATGACTCTCTAAAATTGCAAATTCATGCACTGTGGAAACTGACACTGGGCAGAAATTTGACACCCTTCAAATCCTCCAAGTGAGAGCTTGTCTAATTCACCTATCTGTAAACAACCTTGGTTCCTTGGGTGTATGCGAAAAATATTCTGTGTACACAGGTGCCTGTGCAGACATGCACGCACATCTCCTCTCTAATTATGAACTCCTTGTAGTGAAAATTTCTTCTCTTTTTTTCCCCTGGTTGTCAATCATCCAATTCCCTTTCTGACCTCCTACTTAGGGAAATTTTAATACAGGATTTCAAGGTGGATTTTCCTCTGATACTCTGGAAATTTACTCATGACCAGTTAAACAGTCCTTCTTCTAAGGTCAGACAATCTCCAGGGGTATCTCAAGGGTGGGGAGAGGCTGCAGTCAGCAAAGAAGTGCACTGTCTGTAGAGAGATCAAAAAACAATACAACCAACTAAATATTGGCCTCCTTCTTACTCCATGCTCCTTCTCCCAAAAATACTATGTTGATCTAAGTTCTATCAATTGCCTACACTGTGGTAAATTGCAACCCCACCCCACCCTGGGTAGGCCACTGGACCACTGTGTTTAGCCATCATCTTTTGGAGCCTACTGCATGGCATCTATTCAGAGAAACACCCCACATTCCCATCCTTTACCCTACCCTATCCTCCTTGATGGAAAGGAATGACTGGGAGAAGGGAAGGTCATCATTTGGGAAGTACAGTATTTGGGAAGGAGCACCGTTTCTTCCAATCACCACCACTTGGGAGAAGAATGGTCAAACTAAGAGAGTGCTCCCCTCCACCCACTCAAGGCATTTTGTTTCCTGGTTGAACATCTGCTCAGCCAACCGACTTTCTGACTGGCCCTTGGTGACTACAACAGGAAAAAATATAATTGGGGAGAGATGGCTTGGTGGAGACACTGACAGGCAAAGGGTGGCAGGGATCTTCTCTTTCCCTGCACATGTCCCCGTTGCCAAGAAGCGTGGCACCTGCAGCCCAAGGGCTGTGCACTGAGTGATTGAACAGGGGTATACATTTGTCAGGACTGCCGCTACGTGCAAAAGATTGTGTGGGGGAGGCAGAGAAGCATGGGCATCAGAGGAAAGTTGTGTCACAGCCAGCTTCTGCATCAATAGGAAGATAT
Source organism: Myrmecophaga tridactyla (assembly GCA_004026745.1). Lineage (NCBI taxonomy): Eukaryota > Metazoa > Chordata > Mammalia > Pilosa > Myrmecophagidae > Myrmecophaga > Myrmecophaga tridactyla. Next base: position 27,192 of record PVIY010003504.1, read on the forward strand.
GGTCCAAAGCTCAGGAATGAGTCCCTCATCTAGGGGAACATGGTGGAGGTGCCACAGCCTGACCACACGGAACATATGGACAAGATAAAAGGTCCTGGGCAGAGAGGTAGAGGGAGAGTTTAAAACCATGGAAGAGATTCATGTTTGACATAAACAGCTTTGAGATTTAGAAGTCTAGGTCTTCTTCTCCCCATCTACATGCATTCCAAGAGCCCCTATGTGGTTTAAGCTGGGCCAGGTAGGGCTTAATTGCCCAGCCTATTCATGAACATGACTCAGCGGTGACTCAGTGATTGCCATCCAGTCCATGCTAGCTCCCTTGCTTCTGCCCATTTTCCAAGTCTGTTTTTCACCCCCGACACCCCAGGATAGCCGGATGCGTTTCCATGGCTGATGGCCGTAAGTCCTGATATACTCATTAACTGCTGAACTTTGCCATACACACCCACAGCTCTACAATAACACTGAACACAGAAAATTCTGGGCATTCATTAAATGCATACTAATATTCTTTGCTCCTATGATGCAAACACTTCCAGATAAACCCCGGCAATGTAGTAACATTTCTGCCAACTTAAAACCTCTATTCCTTTGGCTTACGTGACCCACCTTCTGCTGGTTTCCCCTGTGCTCTGTGGCTGCTCCTTTGTCTCCTTCAACAGCTACTTCTCTAGGTGATTTTAAAATGTGGAGTTCCTCAACTTCAGCTCTCAGCTCTCTTACTCTGTCATCTCTCCCTAGGAGATTTTTCTCCATCTCCTATTTTTTAAAAACAGTGTGTAACAGACATGACTTGTTCCAAAAGTTCATTCCTGCAAATACAACAGATATTTGTATTTTACAACTCAGATTAAAGCCCATTCTCATTGAGAACCCTAACTTCCAGATTACTAGACATTGAAGTATTTTCTCTTTGGGGATCCATTTTCTCTTGAAGAACTCCAGAAGCTGGGAATGGAAGTAGTCTAAATTGAGGTTTGGGTGTGGTGAGTCGGTTTCACAATGGAAAACTGTGGAATACTGTCCATCCTCATTATTGCTGTTGCTTCTGGCTGCCACACAGCTGTTGACAACACATGCTACCTAGGTGAGCAGACGCCCTTGTGATTCCCGAAGAGAACATCCTCCCCAGCCTGCTGCCATGTGTGGTCAGCTTCTGACTTGGATTTCTCAGGTCTCAGGATTCAGAGATCTCTTTATTTAGGTCCAGTTGCAGTTATCATCCAAGTCCAACTACCCAAGGAGGGCTGTGTCAGAAGTGTTCAGATCCCCTTGCAGAGATCTGGGATGATGGTTCTCTCTTCTCCCTTGAAATCCACTGTCTCAGATCAGCCAGCAGCTTCTTTGCACACCATCAAAACAAAGATCTCCCTAACCTCATTTTCCCAACAATAGGTCCCAATATCCTCTCAGATCCCAAACTCAGTAATATGGAGTTGCCATTTCTCTCCTTTCCATAGTCCTAAATCCTGATGGGATCTGGGACCCACCAGTCTGTATTTTAGATTCTAACTACTCTCTCAAGTAGCAACTACCAGGAAAGTTTTACCATGACTCACAGTCAGAATGTATTTTATAAAAAGTAGGATTTGGGAACTCTTGCAGATTAACAGAAACTAAAGAGACATAACAGATGAAAGCAACACATCCTCATGGATTTTAATAGCAGTCAGAGACATTATTGCACAATTGTAAAAAAAAGTCAATATGATCTGTAAACTAGGAAATAGTACTATTTCAATGTGAATTGCCTAGGTTTTAAAATTTTATTGTAAATAAGTAAGAACATTCAAAAACTGATTTGGGAAGAAAGGGACATCAATGTCTGCAGTTTTTGACTGATTCAGGAAAACATTTCATTTATATATATATATATATATATAGAGAGAGAGAGAGAGAGAGAGAGAGAGTGGTGAGAGGGGAGAGGACAAGGGGAGGGAAAAGAAGAAATGAATGCAAAAAATATTAACTTTTGGAAAATCTGGGTGAAGAGTAATTGGGAATTGTTTGACTTTTCTTACAACATTTCAGGCTAAAATTATGTCCAAATAAATATAAATAAAAAAGTTCCTTGTCACAACTCAGTGAAAGGACACACATATACATGCTCACATGTATATTAATTTGATTGATGTTTAGTGATGGCCTATCATGCACCATTTTAAGCAATAGATAATATATCAGTGAACAAAATGAAAGAAATCTGCTCAAGAAACTTACATGCATATAAACTTATGCTCAGACCTTTATGTATACATATACATGCATAAAATACACATACATATACATATACAAACATAAAAATGCAAGCAAATTTTATTTAAATTGTTTTTTTTTTAACATGAGCAGGCACCGGGAATCGAACCCGGGTCCTCGGGCATGGCAGGCAGGCATTCTAACCTGCTGAGCCACCGTGGCCTGCCCTAAATTGTACTTTTTTGTGGTTGCATGGTCTGGAAATCTAACCCAGCTCTCCTGCATGAAAGGCAGGCATTCTACCACTGAGCCACCTGTGCACCCTTAAATTGTACTTATTCTTACTATTAGTGATATAATGTTTTTAAAATTCTATCTCATTAAAAATTTGACGTAAAATGAAGTAAAAATATTAATTTTAATTTTATAAACCACTAAGGAATTGTGACCTGAAGTTTACAAAGCATAGCACTAGAACAAAGAAAGTAAAACAACAGTCAAAGTACCCCAAATTTAAGTTTTTATTGAGAACATCAAAAAAGCACAAATTTGTGAGGTCAACCTGAACCTCTATTCTGGTCTCCATTTATTCATCTCCAACTGCAAACTTGCCATAGACACAACCATTTCAGATTTTCTCAGTACAAAATTAAACTCTTGATCTTTCCCCCAAGACAGCTCCTCCTCCAGTGTTTCCCATTTCAGGAAATAGCACTTCCGCCCATCAGTTGCTCATCTTAGAAAGATGGGAGTCAAACTTCACACCTCCCTTTTCCTCACTCCCCACAGTAATCCGTAACTAAATCCTCTTGATTCTGTATCTTAAATATATCATAAATTCATTCTTTTTCTTTTCTTCTCCTCTGACACTGTATCTAAATCCACCAACATCTTTAACCTAGATTATCGTTATAATATCTCACCTGGTCTCTCTCTAGCCATGATTTCTCCATTCCATCAACTCTTCATAGAATTTCTATTCCATTTTTTTGTCTAATTTTAACTGAGTAATTTTTCTTTTTAATTGTTAAATTATAAGAATTCTTCATATTTTCTGGATACAGTTTGCAGCAAAATATTTTTTATTTTGATGAAGTCCAATTTACCTATTTTTTCCTTTTGTGGTCTTTAATTTTTGTAGTCATGTTTAAAAACTCATGGCCTAACCTGAGGTCACCAATATTTATTCCTATGTTTCTGTGTTTTATTCTAAGAGTTTTATGGCTTTAGCTCTTACATTTGGGTCATTTTGAGTTGTTTTGTGTGAACGTGTCTATGTGTGTGTATATTATGTTAGTATTAGTTCAATTTTATTCTTTTGCACATGGATATCTAGTTTTCCAGGCCATTTGCTGAAAAGAGCATACTTTCGTCCACAGATTTGGCTTCTCATCATTGTCAAAATTCAATTTACTATAAATGTAAGTATTACCATACTGTCAATTCTATTCATATTGTTCTGTATATCTGTCCTTGATGACAGTTAAACTGTCTTGATTATGGTAGCATTGTAGTAAATTTTTAAGTTGGAAAATGTGAGTTCTCCAATTTTATTTTTCTTTTTCAAGATTTTTTAGCTATACTGAGTTTCTTGTACTTTGATTAATTTTGGAATCACTTTGTCAATGTTTGCCAGCTGGGATTTGGATGGCGATTGTAATGAATCTACAGACCAATTTAAGGAATATTGCCATCTTAATAATGCTAAGTATACTTATCTATGAACATGGGATAGCTTTCAATTTATTTAGATTTGAGATCTATCTTTTTTTTTTGTAGGCTGTTTGGTGGGCGTCCCAGTTCACTCTTTTTCCACGTGACTACCCTGTTATTTTATCTTATTTTGTATCTTGAGCACTGCCTTATTTGTATCCTATACATTTCAATATGTTGAGCCTTCATTTCAATCATATCAAAGTAATTTCTAATTTCCATTGTGAATTTTTTTGATTCATTGGGTTTTTAGGAGTGGTGTTTTTTCTTTTAATTTCTATGTTTGTGAATTTTCCAAATTTCTCTGTTATTGTTTTATAATTTTATTGCATTGTGGTCAGATAACCCACAAATTATAGAATCATGTAATTGCAATTGTTTTCATTTTTGATGTTCTTTTATGTGTGTGTGGTTTATCATGTGGTCTATCTAGAGAATACTCCATGTGTGCTCAAGGAGAATGCATGTTCTGCAGTTGTTGGATGAAGTGCTGAATGGATGTGTGCTAGGCTAGTCTAATGATTCGCAGTGTGATTCAATTCTTCTATTGCTTCATTTTGCCTACTTATTCTTCCCATTCTTGAGAGTGGGTATTGAAGTATCCAACTTTTTTTTGACTGATGAATTGCCTGTTTCTCTCTTGAAATCTGTCAGCTTTTGCTTCATGTACTTTGTGATCTGTTTTAGGCACATATATGTTCATAATTGTTAGGTCTCTTGATGAATTGACCCTTTAATCATTATAAAAATTTATTTTTCTCTAGTAACAATGCTTATCTTCAAGTCTACTTTGTCTGCTATTAGTAGAGGCTCTCTGGCTTTATTTTATTATTTATTTACTTATTTTGGGGGGTTCATGGTTCAGGAATCGAACCTGGGTCTCCCACATGAAAGATGAGCATTCTACCACTGACTCACCCGTGGTTCAGAGCACCCTCTCTTTGGCTTTATTTTGATTACTGTTTCATGGTTTAATTTTTTCCTCATATTATTTTCAACCTATTTGTAACTTTGGCTCTAAAATATGCCTCTTGTAGGCAGCATACAGCTGGATTTTTAAAAAATCCATAATGCCAATCTTTGTGTTTTCATTGTAACATTTAATCCATTACCATTTAATAGGTAGGTCTTATGTCTGTTATTTTGTTATTTGTTTTCTTTATGTCATGTATTCTTGTTCATTGATTCCTCCAATACTGCCATCATTTTTGTTAAATAGACATTTTCTAGTGTGTCATTTAATATAATTCTTGTTTCTTGACTACATATTTTTGGTATTTTCTTTGTTGTTTCCATGGGTTTACAATTAACATCTCAACTTAAAAGAATCTTGTTTGGATTATTAATGACCTAATTTCAACAGTACACAGATATTTTGATTTAATGTATTTCTGTCTCCTGTTCTTTTTTTTTTATTGGCATGCAAATTATATTTTTATACACAGCAATCCCATCAATCTGTTTTATAATTATTGGTTTATGCAGTTGTCTTTTAAATCAAACAGGAGAAGAAAATAATTATAAGCAAAAATGTATTCATGCTGACTTTCCTATTTCCCTATGTAGTTACCATTATTAGTGTACTTTATTTATTTATGAAGATTTAACCTTTTTTCTAGTGTCCTTCATTTCAACTGGAAATATTAGTATTTAGTATTTCTTGTAGGCAGGTTTGCTACAGACAGATTCTCTCAGTCTTTGTTTATCTTGCAATGTCTTAGTTTTCCTTCATTTTTAAAAGATATTTTTGCTGAGTATAGAATTATTGATTCACAGTCTTTTACTTCAAATGTGTTGCCTCACTACCTTCAGACCTCCATAGTTTCTGATGAGAAGTCAGCAGTGAATCTTCTTGAGGGTCTCTTGTACATGATGTGTTTCTTTTCTTTTGTTGCTTTCAAAATTCACTCCCCAGCTTTGAGGTTTAACTATGATGTGCCTAGGTGTGGATGTCTTTCATTTTATCCTACATGACATTCATTGAGCTTCTTGGAAGTCCAAATTTATGTTTCTCAGAAAATTTTAGAAATTTTTACTTTTAACTTTTTTTTAATTGTATAGTATAACATGAATACAAAGCAAATAAAAAAAACAATAACTTTCAAAGGTCTCTTCAACAAGTAGTTACAGGACAGATCCCAGAGTTTGTCATGGGCTACCAGACAATCCTCTCATATTTTTCCTTCTAGCTGCTCCAGAATATAGGAGGCAAGAGGGCTTTAATTTTTTTTTTATCATCACAATCAACTTTTGTTCCTTCTTTTTTTGTGAAAGATAACATATATACAAAAAAGCTGTAAGTTTCAAATGCAGCACCACAATTAATTGCAGAACATATTTCAGATTTTGACATGGGTTACAAGTTCACAATTTTAGGTTTTTACTTCTAGCTGCTCTAAAATACTGAACTAAAAGTGATATCAGTGTAATGATTCAGCATTCATATTCATTTGTTAAATCCTATCTTCTCTGTATATCTCAACCATCACCTTTGATCTTTCCATCCCTCTCTTTAGGGGTGTTTGGGCTATGGCCATTCTAAATTTTTCATATTGGAAGATTCTATCATTAATATGGGGTAGGGAGATGGAACTATGTGGTGTTCTTGAGAGGCTGGGCTAGGTTTCAGAACTTCTCTGGATCAGGGACCCATCTGGAGGTTGTAGTTTTCTGGAAAGTTACTCTAGTGCCTGGGCCCTTGTGGAATCTTATATATTGCCCTAGCTGTTCTTTAGGATTGGCTGGAATGGTCCTGGTTGGGGGTTGGCAGGTTATAATAGGTAGCAAGGTCTAACTGAAGCTTGCATAAGAGCACCCTCCAGAGTAGCCTCTTGACTCTATTTAATCTCTTTGTCACTGATACTTCATTAATTACACTTCTTTCCCCCTTTTTGGTCAGGGTAGAATTGTTGATCCCACAGTGCCAGGTCTGGATTCATCCCTGGGAGTCATCTCCCACGTTGCCAGGGAGACTTTCAACCCCATGTTGGGGGTGGGGTGGGGGGGCAATGATTTAACTTGCAGAGCTGGGTTTGGAAAGACTGAGGTCACATCTGAGTAACAAAAGAGGCCTTCCAGACATAACTCTTAGGCTTGCCTGTAAGAAGTCTAAGCTTCTCTGCTAACTACGTAGTCTTCACAAGAGTAAGCCTCACAATCGAGGGCATGGCCTATTGATTTGGGTGTCCCTAAAGTTTGACACAGTATCAGAGGATTCCCTGATGGTAAGATTTAATAGTTCCATAGTTTTTCTCCCATCCCTCAGGGGATTTTGCCAATACTTTTTGATTATCTGCTTAATGTCCTCTAAGATGCATCCAGGCATTCCAGTACAGGATTAAAGAACCTCTTTCTTATTCTGGCTCTCTGGTTTCAGTTATTCAAATGAGCTATGCAGATAGGTTAAATTAGATTATGCACTACAGAAAATTTCAGTTCCAGACCAAACAAACCTTTCTTCCATTGGTTTCAAAAAGTATGTGTGGTTCTAAAATATAGATACTGTCTTCCTTACCCCTATATTCTGAATTACTTTAACCCCAACTTGCTTGGCTTTGTTCTTCTCTCTACATATCAGGTTGTATATGTAAAACAGCCTCTGTGAAATAATAATCATCACTATGGACTTAATGTATTGTCTGCTCTAAAAACTTACAACCTAGGCCCCTGTTTTCTTATAAGGATTTTCTAAAGGTGACCATACCATTCTTGTTCTTTTATTTCTGGCTTATTTTGTCTCACCAAGTGTCCCACATGTTCATTCACATCATTGCGTGCCTCATGACTTTGTTCCTTTCTGTAGCAGTACAACCTTCATTCATAAGCATATGCTATTGTTTGCCAATCTACTTCTCTGTCAGTGCATCCTTCAGCCACCAGCCTTCATCAGGCATCAGGTAGAGGGCCCAAAGTCCACAGCCTATCAATACTTTCAATTTTAGATAATTTTATTGTTCCCAAGAGAAAGAAAACCAGTAAACACACCCTCACCAAATAGGAAATCTAAACCTCCTCTTAACTCTTTTCTCTCCCCCCATTATTTACCTCTGCTATTGCTGTTCTAGTGCTGATGGTTTCCTTTTGAACATAGTTCATAGCATGCAATAGCAGTTTTCCCACTGCACCCTGGACCTAAACATTCTTTGTACAAGAATCATAACTTTGAAGTAATTCTTGCAAGAAGTAATTCATATTTCTAGTGTTAATCAGTGGGACACATAGGTCTATACAACTCTTTTCAACCTTGTTCATCTTCTTTATGGTAATATTACTTATAGACCCACTAGAAAACCACCTTCACCCCTATCTATTCCCTTACATTGGATTTCAACCTCATTAGCTAATGGTTCACCCATCTCTAAGCTTCTTTGTATCTCAAGTCCCCTATAGTCTGTATTATAAACCTCTGATTATACCTTTATGCTGGTCATATAAAAGTGAAATCGTACAGTATCTGTCGTTTTGAATCCAGCTAATATCACTCAGCATTATGTCCTCAAGGCTCATCCATGTTGTCATGTACTTCAGGATGTCATTTTGTCTTACTGCTGTATAATATTCCATTGTGTGTATATATACCACATTCTGTTGATCCACTCATCTGTTGATGGGCATTTGCTTTGTTTCCATCTTTTAACGATTGTGAATAATGCTGCTATGAACATTGGTGTGCAAATGTCTGTTTGTGTCACAGCTTTCAGCTCTTCTGGGTATATACTAAGTAGTGCTATTGCTGGATCATAGGGCAACTCAATATTTCATTTCCTAAGGAAATGCCAGTCTTCCATAGTGGCTACACTGTTATAGATTCCCACCAGCAGTGCATAAATGTCCCAGTTTCTCCACATCCTCTCCAATATTTACAGCTTCCTGTTTGTTTAATAGCTGCCATTCTTATAGGTGTGAGGTGGTATCTCATTGTAGTCTTGATCTGCATTTCCTTTACAGCCAAGGAAAATGAGCATCTCTTCATGTGCTTTTCAGCCATGTGGATTTGCTCTTCCGAAAAATGCCTATTCATATCTTTAGCCCATTTTATAATTGGGTTGTTTATACTGTTGCTGAGTTGTATGATTTCTTTGTATATTATAGGAAATCAAACCTTTGTCTGATATGTGATTTCCACATATTTTCTCCCATTGAGTTGGTTGCCTCTTCACCTTTTTGACAAAGTCTTTTGAGCTGGGCAAGCATTTGATTTTGAGGAGTTCCCATTTACCTATTTTTTCTTTTTGTTGTTTGTACTTTGGGTGTAAAGTTTAGGAAACTACCTCCTATTACTAGGTCTTGAAGATGTTTCCCTACATTTTCTTCTAGAAGCTTTATGGTGCTAGTTCTTACCTATAGGTGTTTGATCCACTTTGAGTTAATTTTTGTGTAGGGTGTAAGTTACGGCCCCTCTTTCATTCTTTTGGCCATTGATCTCCAGTTCCTCCATGACCAATTATTCCAGCTCTCTGCCTCTCAGTTCCTCGGCCTCTGCAACCAGGGCTGCTGCATGTGGTGCAGAAGGCTCTCCCAGGTCAACTGCACTCTCAAATTGCCATCTCAGTTGCCCTCCTGTCCCTTCTCTAATTTTTCCATGGTGAAGGGCTAATCTCGAGCTACTGTATTCGGCTATCTTCCTGGAAGTTCTCATACATTAATTAAAAAAATTTTTTTTATTGTGAAAATAACATATATACAAAAAAAGGAATAAATTTCCCAGTACATTTTAACAAGTAGTTATACAACAGAGTTTAAAGTTTGGTATGGGTTACAGTTCCATGATTTTTTCATTTTTTCTTCTTGCTGTTCCAAGACACTGGAGACCAAAACAAATATCAATATATTGATTCAGCAGTCATATGCATTTGTTAAATCCTATCTTCTTTATTGTGCTCTTCCTTCCTTTCTTTTCTTTTTTTTTTTGTGAAAAATAACGTATATACAAAAAAGCCATAAATTTCAAAGTACATTGCAACAATTAGTTGTAGAACAGATTTCAGAATTTGGTATGGGTTACAATTCCACAATTTTAGGTTTTAATTTCTAGGAGCTCTAAGATACTAGAGGCTAAGAAATATCAATATACTGATTCAGTACTCATACTAATTTGTTAAACATTACCTTTTCTGTACAACTACACCATCACCTTTGATCTTTCTCTCACTCTTTAAGGGTATTTGGGCTATGTCCATTTTAACTTTTTCATGTTGGAAAGGGCTGTTGATTACATGTGATAAGGGGATGAAAATAGTTGATGTTCTGGAGAGGCTGGACCCTCTCATTTCAGCATCTATCTAGTCCAGGGACCCATCTGGAAGTTGTAGGTTTCTGGAAAGTTACCCTAGTGCACAGAACCTTTGAGGAATCTTATATAGTGCCCTAGGTGTTCTTTAAGATTGGCTGGAGTGGTTTTGGTTGGTGATAGGCAAGTTATGATGGTAGTAATGTCTAACTGAAGCTTGTGTAAGAGTGGCCTCCAGAGTAGCCTCTCGACTCTATTTGAGCTCTCTTACCCTTTGATACCTTATTTGTTACGCTTCTTTTCCCCCTTTTGGTCAGGATCATATGTTAATTTTTAAACTTTTTATTAAATTGCGACATATAACATACATACAAAAAAGCAGTAAACTTCCAAGTATATTTTAGCAGGTAGTTGTAAAAGAGATTTTAAAGTTTGGCATGGGTCACAGTTCCATGAGTTTTTGTTTTTTCTTCTAGCTGCTCCAAGACACTGGAGACTAACAGAAATATCAATATAATGATTCAGCAGTCATACTCAATCATCAAATCCTATCCTCTCTGTTATACTACTCCTTCTCTTTAAATAACGCACATACCAAAAGGAACAAATTTCAAAGTACATCACAGCAATTAGTTGTAGAACAAATTTCAGAGTTTGGTATGGATTATAATGCCACAATTTTAGGTTTTTATTTCTAGCTGCTCTAAGATACTGGAGACTAAAAAAAAACAGCAATATAATGATTCAGCACATACTCATTTGTTAAACCTGACCTTCTCTGTATAACTCCACCATCACTTTTGATCTTTCTCCCTGCCATGGTTTTTTTTTTTTAACTTTTTAATTGTGTAATATAATATATACAAAGCAAAGAAAGAAAAAATCAATAGTTTTCAAAGCACTATTGTATTTACAATACAGATCCCATAGTCTGTCATGGGCTACCATACAATCCTATCATATTTTTCCTTCTAGCTGCAACAGAACATAGGAGTCTAGAAGGAATAAATATTTATTTATCATCACATTTGACTTTTTTGTGTGAAAAATAACACGTATACAAAAAAGCAATAAATTTCAAAGTACATTGCCACAATTGTAGAACATATTTCAGAGTTTGGCATGTGCTACAGTTCCACAATTTTAGGTCTTTACTTCTAGCTGCTCTAAAACATTGGAGACTAAAAGAGATATCAATTTAATGATTCAGCATTCACATTCATTTGTTAAATCCTATGTTCTTCGTATAACTCCACCGTCAACTTTGCTCTTTCTATTGCTCTCTTTAAGGGTGTTTGGGCTATGGCTATTCTAAATTTTCATGTTGGAAGGGTCTGCCAATAATATGGGGTAGGGAGGTGGAACTAGATGATGTTCTGGAGAGGCTGGGCCCTCTTGGTTTCAGAACTTATCTGGTCCAGGGACCCATCTGGGGGTTGTAAGTTTCTGGAAATTTACCAGTAGTACATGGAACCTTTGCAGAATCCTATATATTGCCCTAGGTGTTCTTTTGGATTGGCTGGGATGGTTTTGGTTGGGGTTTGGCAGGTTATGATAGGCAGCAATGTCTAATTGAAGCTTGCATAAGACCAACCTCCAGAGTAGCCTCTTGACTATATTTGAGAATAAATTTGAACTCTCTCAGACACTGATACCTTATCTGTTATACTTCTTTTCCCCCTTTTGGTCAGGATCATATGTTAATTTTTAAAATATTATTTCTGTCCCTTTCTCTCTTTTCTTTCTTTCTGGATCTGTTAGTATGTTTTATTTTCCCCACAGGTCTCTTCAGCTTTACCCATCATTCTTCATTCTTTTTTTTCTATCTGTTTCTCAGATTTAATGATCTCAAATAATACATCTTCAAGTTCACTGAATATTTCTTTTGCCAGATCAAGCCTGCTGGTGATCCCCTGTAAATGAATTATAAAATTTTTATTATTGTATTTTACAATGTCATAGTTCCATCTGATTCTTTCAAATAACTTTTATCTCTTTATTTGTATTCTGTATTTGGTGAGATATTCACCTTTAAATTTTTACATGCAGTTTCCTTAATTCTTTGAACATATTTGATTTTAAGTCTTTTTTTAGTAAATTCAACATTTGGGTTCCTCTAGGAATTTTTCTTTTGAATGCTTTTTTTCATTTGTGTAGGTCTTACTTTCCTGTTTTCTACATGTCTCATAATTTTTATTTTGCAAACTGAATATTTTATATAACATAATGTGGCAATTCTGGAAGACAGATTCCAGTCCTAAAACAGAGTTTGTTGTTGCTGCTGCTGTTTGTTTGCTTAGTGACTGCCCTTAACGAATTCTGTAAAGTCTGTACTCCCTGTAGCATCCAGACACTGAAATATTTGCTTAGTTAGCTAATTATTGGTCAGAGGTTTTCTTACATGCTTTGAGTCAATAAACACCCTTTGCTGAGGGTCTCTGTGTGTGTTGAAGCATGACTTAAATGCTCAGGCAGTTTATAATTTTTTTGTCCTTGAGTTCCTTCTTGTTTGGTGCTTTAAAATCAGCCAGAGAGGAGAGATGGGCCTTCTCAGTTCTTTCCAGGGCATGAACATAGCCCAGCACATGTGCATGTCTCTCTCCATCTCCAGGAATATGTCAGAACCTTTCAGAGCCCCTTATGGACATATCATTCCCCAGATCTTCCTGTTGTGTTTTTGGCTAGGCAAACAAGAGCTGGTATCACAATCTCAGGCAGCTGCAATATCAATCAATTGTCACTGATTGTTTTCAACAAGAACTCTGGGGAAAGGGATTTTCCAGAAGGATGAGTTCCATATCAGGTCAAATAATGACTGCAAACAGGCCTTTTCCAGGGAACTAAAAGTCAGGTCAAATAATACATAGATTTGGAGATGGAAATTTTTGAATAATTCCAAACCTGATCCATCTCTGTTGGTATTCATAAAAACATTGCAAGGTTGCTGTTTTTCAAGGATTCTATGGTGCTGGAAAGAAGGGTATGGGAGAAGACAAGTTAAAAGGCCAAGAAGTCTCTATTATCAAGGTTCAGAAGTTTTTCTTGAATATGTCCTCCTGAGTGTTTTGAAAATATTTGCTTAATTTCCAGAATTCTGAAAAAGTTTATTGTGATTTCTGCCTGCGTTTTTGTTGATTTTTAGAGGATTGGATTTACAGAGATCCTTATGCCACTATTCCAGAAGTCTTAACCTCTTAATAAAAAGCTCATGTATCATTAATATTAGCATCTCTTCACTGATGAGAAATTTGGAAATAGAAATTATGAACATAAACAAACAACCTTGATTCAGCCTTGGAAAAAATAAAAATGGAGTATTAGTTGAAATGGTTCTAATAAGCTTTAAGATGAAGAACTAGATTTCGCAAATATTCTGCCTATAAAACAATGTTATTTATATTCCATGTCCAAAGGATCTCAGTGACAAAAAACCTCTCTTAAGAAACAGATAAGGAGAAAAAATCTTTGTTATATTTATGCCAGTCTTAATCATTACCTGAGCTTCAAAACAGAATTAGAAAATTCTTCCTATTTGTTGGCTCAGTATTAAGTGTAAAACCCTGGTTTAAATTTTCTGTTGCATAGCTTACAACTAAGAAGCATAAAAAAATTCTATTGTTTAATTTATCAATATGTTATATTTGTTATAAGATATAGAGTTTGTTCACTGAAATTGTATATGAATTTACCAGCTTGGTATTAATCATTATATAATTTATGTAGGTTCTTCTGGTGATCTCAAAAACCATGGGATCAATTTTTCTCTTTACATACTGCATAAAATAAATTTTAAACTAATGGATTCAAATCCATATGCAAGATGAAGTCTGGGTTGTTTGGCAGATATTAGCCTAGTATTGAATATTATGTGCATTAAATGCATGGAATAAACACAGTAAGGTATTGATACAGACAGTAAGTGTACTGATATACATCATTGGTGGTGGTCTTATGACAGTAAGAATAAAGGGTCATTGCTAATGTTTAAACTCTACCCAACATTATGGGGTACAGAAGAATAATTTATAGAAAACTATAATGAAAGCTTTAAAGAATTTGGGCATGCCTTTATGATTTCACTTCTTATAGTATATAAAGTGATATAGACTGGGTTATACTGGATTGTATTAATAATTTATTAATTATTATTTTATATTTATTTAAAATATGTTTAAATAAATGTCATATTTTTAAAAATATCAATTCATCATGAAAAAGAATTATCAGGTGATTTGGTTTTCTGAAATTGTATCTTTTCCTCAAAATACCTACTTGTTCAAAGCCTTGCATGATTCCACTCCCAGGAATGAAGAAGAGATGTCTAGTTATCATGCTTTGAGTAGTTCAAGGTAGACCTACCCTGTGGGAACCGTGTGATGGTCCCTAAGCACCTCTTTCTGAGTTGGTTCAAGTAGAAACAAAGGTTATTCTATGACTTTGCTCAGGCTGATGCCAGGGACAGTTCATTGATGGGTCAGTTGTATTAACAAGTCTTTTTTGAAGAGAGCTGAGTCAGAGCAAACTTAAGGAAGTATTCTGACAGTTTGTGAAGAAGAATTTGCAGGTCGTTCTCTCTACTCTGGCAGAAACTCAGATCACCGAACAGAATTTAAGTTTGTTTTTTTTTTTTCTTTCAGTTGGGTCTGGATATTTTTCTTTCTTTAAAAAAAAATGGACTCAAAAGTTTCCACTGAGCTCCAATCAATATGTCTGAAATGGGCCAAGTTGTCCTGGAATGAGAGAAGAACTGAAATTGTGTTTCTAGGGGTGCTAGAAGGTAGGGTTCTCTGAGGGAGGGTGGGAATAAATGCAGAGGTGCCAGAGACCTGGTGGCAGCAAAGATAGGTGGCTGCACATGGCCAGACTTGATGCCATGGGGTATTCACTGATGAATATTGGCAGGTGCCTTTGGTTTGTTTCCTTGCTTCACCACTGTGACTTGAATAAGCCATTTGACTGCATTAAAACACCCTCTCCTCAACCACTGCAAGTGAGATATTGTGGTACATAATGCTGCACCTTTCCTGAAAAAATATTTTATTGGACAACTCAACATACAGTCAATAAATTAAAACATATAATTTCACAGATGTAACATTTTTTAGATTTGTTCTACTCTTCCCTGATTGATCTTTAGATGGCAGTGGTACAGACATATCAGCATCAGGATTCTCTGTTCTCAGTCTCTCTGGAACGAGTTAATGGCTTTTAATCAAGAACTTAAAAAAGGTTCTCTGTTTTGAAAAATATTTATTTAATTCTAAGTTTGGAAACACCTATACGTGTAGTGGAAACTTGGAATGAGAAGGGCTTTACATTCTAAAATGTGTTTACTACAAGAAATTTCACATGTGGCTATGACTTTAATGTGGCTGATATTATCAGTCATTTTATTAGTAATCAGTTGCCAGCTATGACTACGGTTTGAAAGAAAACAAAAAATGACTTTAGATTCCTGAGGGTGGCCTCCATCAGAAGTGTGTATGTGTGTGTGTGTGCATGTGTGAAGTTTCAATTATTTACAGGGAAAAAAAATAAAGAAATCCACTGGGACGGAGAGTGGTCATGGAGGAGAAGAGGAGGTCAATTGCTTTGGGTCCTTGGGATGCTAAGGGATGAAATGGGAGCCTGACCTAGTCTTCTGAGGACCAGTTTTTACTTTGGAGATTAATTGAACAAAAAGTCTTGACTCTTTTTCCTTGACCTCAGGAGTCCCTTTGTTGAGCTTAGTACTGAAGGCATGTGTTTCGGCTTGCTAAAGCTGCCAGAATTCAATATACCAGAAATAGGTTGAGTTTTAGAAAGGGGATTTATTAGATTACAAATTTACAGTTCTAAAACCAGGGAAACTTCCAAATTAAAGCATCAAGAGGAAGATAACTTCCCTCAGGAAAGGCTGCTTGCATTGGGGCTCCTACGTCACATGGGAAAATCCATGTTGATGTCTTCTGGTCCTTCTTCTCCAAAATATCTCTGGGCATTTCTCTCTTAGCTTCTCTGAGCCCTCCCTGAAATATCTCTGTTTTTTATTCTCTCATAATGGACTCTCCAGCAAAGGGGTTAAGATCCACCTTGAATGGACTGGGCCACATTTCCATGGAAAGAACCTAAGCAGAACGTCCCATTCACAAACAGATCTGCACCCCCAGGAATGGATTAAAAGACAAGGCTTTTCTGGCGGTACATAACAGATTCAAACCAGCACAGCATGGAGTCATATTCTTTGAAATGATTATTGTATCTGTGTGCAAACCTGGACTTGCACTGCTTCAAAGTATGCAAGCAGCAACGGATAATGCAGCACTATGCTTCAAGACCAACCCAGGATAAAACAAAGAATAATAATGGTGGGCTATTCAGGCTCTACTTTCCTCTGTGCCTGGTGTCATCTCCTTCCACTGGGTGAGTAAGCCTCTAAGATTAGTAGACAACATATATCTTGGGTGTGATCCTCAAGAGGAAACTGTTAGACCTTCTAATTGAAAAATGGCATTTAGAATAGCATGCAAAAACATAAAATCATTAGAGATAAGTTTAATAAAATATGTGCAAGACTTGTACATTAAAAATGTAAAACGTTTACTTTGAAAATGTCAAATGAGTGAAATTATAGAAAATCTAAATAAATAAAACAGTATACCATAGATGGAAGACTCAACCTTGGATTCTTTTTTTCCCAATTGATCTAAAAATTCAATGCAATCCCAATCAAATTTTCCAGAAGTATTTTTGTATATATTGAAACATTGATTTTAAATGTACATAGAAATGCAAAGGACCTAATATAGTGAAAACAAGCTTATGAAAGATTTACACTATGTGAATTCAAGACTTACTATAAAATTACTGTAATTAAGACTTTGTAACATTGTTATAAAATTAGAAAACCAGTGTGACCGCATAGAGTCCTGAAGGAGATTCTCAAATATATGGCCAGTTAATTGTGAACAAATTCACTAAAGCAATTCAAGGGGGGAAAGAAAATCTTTTCCACAAATGGTCCTACAACACCTGAAAAATATATATGGAAACCTCAACCCCTACATTAAACCATATGCAAGAATTTATTCTAGGTATTTTATAGGCCTTAATAAAAAAGCTAAAAGTATAAAACTTTAGAAGACAGCATATGAGGATATCTCTGAACTTGAGCAGTCAGAGATTTCCTGAGCATGACCCGAAAGTAAATATCCACAATAGAAACTATCGATACATTGAATTCCATCAAAATTTTCCTCCTCGAAATATATTTGACACTGTTAAACCAATGAAAAGTGAGTACACAGATTGGGAGAAAATATTCATAATACATATGTCTAACACAGCGCTTATATTCCAATTATATATATCTGTACCTAACAATAAGAAAACAAAACAGTCCAATAAAAATAGGCAAAGACTTGAAAGACACTTAACAAAAAAAGGTATATCAATGATCAATAAGCACATGAAAAAATGTTCTATGTCATTAGTCATCAGAAAGGCAATTACAAGCACTGTGTAATACCATTATACGGCCATATAATGGTTAACATTAAAAAACTGATAACACCAAAGATTCATGAGGATGTTGACCAACTGGAATTCTCATACATTGGTAGAGGGAGTCTAAAATTGTATAATCACTTTGGAAAAGAATTTGAATGTTTCTTATAAAGTTAAAAAAAATGTATACCTACACTATCATCCAGAAATTATACCTTTAGATTCTTATCCAAGGGAAATGTAAACATGTCTGCCAAATTATTTGTGCAAGAAGGTTCATATAGCTTAATGTATAACAGCTAGAAACAGGAAAAATCTAAGTGGCCATCAGTACAAGAACCAATAAGCAGATTGTGGCATAATTATACAATGAAATGCTACCATAAATAAAGGGAATGACTTCTTAATACACACTACATCATTCAAAATCCTGAAAAAGATGTTGAACAAAAGAAGGTAAATTTAAAAATATTATTGTATGATTCCATTTATATGAAGTCTAAGAACAGGCAAGACTAACTTATGATGGAAGAAATCTGAAAATTATTGCTTGGAAGGTGGATTTAGTCAGACTGTGAAGGGCACAAGGGAATTTTCTGGAGTGAATGGAAATTTCCTCTATCTTGACAGTGTTGTGGGTTCATAGATTTTACATTTGAAGTGGACAATTAGTATTTGTACAGTACAATCTATATAAAATATACCTCATTAAAATATATTTAAATGCAAATATTGAAGCTGTGAAGTATTATAAGGAAATGGAACTTAAAAATAAATCAGGGAGGGCAGGCCACAGTGGTTCAGCAGGCAGAGTTCTCACCTGCCATGCTGGAGACCAGGGTTCGATTCCCAGTGCCTGCCCATGCAAAAAAAAAAAAAAAAAAAAAAAAATTCAGAAGGTAGGGGAGCCTTTAAAACTTTAAAGGAAAAATTGAAACAATGATTATTCTGAGTAAATAAAAATTATTATTTCTGATGGCAAAAATAAGAACATAGGAAATGTAAGAAGGAAGCTGAGAAACTAGAAAAATGTATCTACTGTAACAACGGGCTAATTAAAATATAAAGTGCTCTTACAAAATCAGTAAATGTGAATAATTACTCACTGGAAAATAGACAAAAGACATGAGCAAAAAATCCACGGAGGACATATATGCAAATGTGCATATATGAATATCATACGTGAAAAGATGTTATATCCCACTCATAATGAAATAAATGCAAATTAAACAATGTGACAGTTAATATTATGGGTTAACTTGCAAGGTTATGGTGTCCAGTTGTTTGGTGAAGCAAACACTAGCCTGATTGTTACTGGGAGGGTATTTCATAGATTTAAATCCTTAGACAGTGATTGCATCTGTAGTTAATTACATCTACTGTCAACAGAGAAGTCTGACTGGCTTCAGCGGTGATCCGAAACTCCTCATCCAGTCAGTTGGAAGCCTTAAAGGGAGAACTGAGGATTTCAGTGGTCAGAAAGAAGAATTTCTATCTTTACTCCAGACGGCTTCTCCTGGGAAATTCATCACCACCTTCATTGAATTACACGACTTGCAGCCTGCCCTACAGAATTCAGACTTTGCCAACCCCACTGGTTGGATGAGCCAATTTTTATAATAATCTCTTAATATTTACTATTACTTAATATTTACTATCCTGTTGATTCTGTCTCCCTGACAAATACAGACAAGAATTCAACATTTTGAATCAATCAGATTTGTAGAAAACATAACATTTGTTAATACACAGTGCTGGTTACACAGGTGCTTTTCCACATTTTTGGTGGGGTATAAATAAGTACATTCTCTGTAGGGTAATTTGCCAACATGTATCAAAATTTAAAATGCTCGTATCTTTGAACCCAGAAATTGAACATTTAGGACAATGTCAAAAGTTGTTCATTGCAGCATTGTTTAGCATGTCATAAGACTAGAAACAATCTGAAAGTCTATCAATACGGAATTGGTTAAATAAATTATAGTTACATCCAGATATTCTTTATATGAGTCATAAAAAGAATAAGGAGTCTTTTTATATGCTGATATGGATCTATTCCCCTAAAATTTTTTAACTGATAACATAATGCCCAGAGCTGTGTATATTGCTAATTTTACCTGTGTGAATAAAAATGGATAAATATACATATAATGTCATATCTGCAAAGAATATTTGTGGTATAACATTAAGGATCTCTAACAGTAATTGCCTAAAGGAATGGGGGCATCAGTACTGAGGGACAATGATGGGAAATGCACTTGCTTTTCATACACAGCGAAAAAGTACTCAATCTTTTGGTAGTATTTGCATTTTTTGACCATGCGCATGTATCCGACAGAGAGGAGGTGATAAAAAAAAAAAAAAGGTGAGTGAATAAATGAAATTCAAGTTACCAAGAGTTTTTTTCCCCTACATAAACATCTATTTAAATGTAATATAAGTTACAGTAAAAGCACGTGTAAAAGTTTTCACTAAATGCATGTTGCTCTGGTTATCTATTGCTGCACAACAAACAACCCCAAAGCTTAGTGGTTTAAAACAGTTGCTATGATTGTATCTACCAATAGTGTGGGTCATACTGGGTTTTGCTGGGAATTCTTATTTGATATGGCATGCATTGAGGGCACTTAGTGGCATTCAGCTGGCAGATGAGCTGGTATTGAGGGTCCAGGGTGGCTTCACTCCAATGCCTGGCATCTACCTGGGTGTCATGGTCAGATTCATGTGTCAGCTTGGCCAGGGGGTGGTGCTCGGTTGTCTGGTCAGGCAAGTGCTGGCTTGTCTGTTGCTATGAGAACATTTCATGGACTTAAATCATGATTACATTGGTTGTATCTATAGCTGATTGTGTTTGTAATCAGCTAAGGGGAGTGTCTTCTGCAATGAATGATGCGTAATCTAATCACTGGAAGGCTTCTAAGGAGGATTCAGAAGAGACAGTTACTCTTCCTGCTTCAGGTGGTGAGCCTCTCTTGTGGAGTTGGTCCAGATCCTTCATTGGAGTTGCCAGCTTCACAGCCTGCTGTACAAATTTTGGACTCTTCCATTCCCATGGTTGTCCAGCCAGCCTCTTCTGAGAGTTCATTGAAGGACTTCATTGGAGTGGCCAGCTTGTGGCCTGCCCTACAGACCTTGGACCCTTATATACCCACAGTTGCCCAGCCATCCTCCCCTGAGAGTTCATTGAGGAACTTCATCAGTTACCAGCTTGCAGCCTGTCCTACAGGCCTTGGACTCTACATTCCCAGTTACGTGAGACATTTTTATAAATTTTATATCTACAGATATCTCCTGCTTATTCTGTTTCTCTAGAGAGCCCTAGCTAATACACTGAGCATGGTGGGCATGGCTGAAGATTGACTCAGCTTGGACTGTCACCAGAGCATCTCCTTGTGGCCTTTCCAATCAGCTTCCTACATGGTAGCTCAGGGGTCCCATAGAATGATGTTCCATGGAACCATGGTGGAATCTTGCATGACATTTTATAGCACAACATTGAAAATTATGCAATGCTATTTTCACTGCCTCTATTGGTCAAATCTGCTACAGGCTAGCCCGTATATAAAAGAAAGGGAAGTCAATTCCATCTCTTGATGGGAGCAGTATCAAATAATTTTTGGTTATCACTAATTCATCACAAATATAATGAATAAAAAATACTATGAGCATTAAAAGAAAGAGGACTAATCCATCAAGATAAAGTTATCACTCAATAAAATTTATTTTGTAGCTGATGAACATATGTTTATTTGTCTCCTAATAAGTCTTCTTGAAAGTGAGTATTCTTATCTGAGACCATGTAATACTAGATTATTGTACTCTTAAAGACGTGCATACTTTTCCTAGATTCAAAATCACATTCATCATTTGACTCACTCAGATGCTTTTGTTGTTTTTACATTTCTTTTGGACCTCAGGTGCTGAGAGTGGGTTTAAACATTGTCCTTGTTTCATAGTACATTACTCAACATTTTGTCCTTCTAGATCCCCCACTTTTATTCATTCATTTTATTTGAAACTTACACCTTTCTCCCATCCACTCCCCTCCATTTCAGAAGTAGCCATTCTAATGTGTACCTTTTGTTTGTATGTATTTTTCAAAAAGGGCATTGCTGTTCTGGTATGAATATGTTTTGAAATGTGTGTAAATAAATTTTATTGAGTGATAACTTTATCTTGATGGATTAATCCTCTTCCTTTTAATGCTCATAGCATTGCTGTTCTGGTATGAATATGTTTTGAAATGTGTGTAAATATTATCTATCTTTCCCTGTTTGTCTGTCTATCCATCTGTCTATCTATCTATCCAAATTCTGTTTCTTACTTTTCCACTAACCGTCATGTTTCCAAAGTCACGCACATTGCATTCCCTGCTACCTAATACTTGTGGATGTGCATTCATGCCACTTGACCTATCCACTATTCCAGGGCTGACACCCAGGCTGCATCCTGCTCCTCACCATAAATAAAGCTGAAGTAACATCTTCACTCATGCCCTGTTGTAGGCCTGGGTAAAAAATGTTTTTGGAATATGTACCCAGTCATGGATTTGGGGTCTTAGTGCATTAGCATATGTATTATTCTTTTTGTTTTAATTTTCAAAACTCCCTATTATATATCTTAAGTGTACAACTCAGTGATATTAATTACATTCACAGTGTTGTGTTACAATCTCCACCATCCATTAGAATGTGTTTATTATTAACTTGATACAGTAAAATAAGATTTTCCCCTCAAATGAAGGTACCATCTACATTTCTACTAGCAATACTTCAGTGTTCTCTCCCTCCACAATCTTCAACAAAATTTAGTATTGCATAGCTTTCTATTTCATGCAAGTACAGACTTGATTTGTGTTTCTCTAATTTCGAATTACTTTGACCATTTCTTCCACTGCTGGTTACCTTTGTGAGTGTTTTATACTGAAAATTTCCTGTTCATATCTTTTTCCCATTTTTAAATTTTGAGTTGCAGTTTTCCTGTTAGTTGGTAAAAATAGCTTTTTTGTTCTGGATACTTGTTTCATTTTGCTGAAGCTGTTGAAAGGCAATATACCAGGAACAGACTGGCTTTTAATAATGGAGACTACTGAACTTAAAAATTTGTAGTTCTATGGGCATGAATATGTCCCAATGAAGCCATCAAGATGAAGATACCTTCTCTAAAAAAAGGTTTCTGACACCTGGGATTCTTTTGTCGTATGGGAAGGCACATGGCAGTGTCTGCTGGTCCTTCTCTCCAGGTCTTGTTGCTCTCAGTTTCTGGTTCCAGTGGCCTTCTCTTTTCTCTCTAAGCTCTATTGGTTGTTTCTGCCTTTTTTCCTCTCATAAAGGACTCCAGTAAAGGATTAAGACCCACCTTGAATTGGGTGGGTCACATCTCAATTGAAATAACCTAAACAAAAGGTCCCACCCACAATAGGTCTGCACCCACAGGAATGGATTAAGGGATTTCTGAGGTACAGAATTCCTTCAAACCAGCACAGTAATAATCACTTTTTAAATATATTATAATTACCTTTTCCTGACCTCTCATCTGCTAGTTAAGTTTGCTCACGTTGTTCGTTAAACAGAAGTTCTTCATTTGGATATGAGTAATCAATTTTTTATTTCAGACTTTAAGAAGTCTTTTCGTTTTAGTTTGCTAGAGCTGCCAAATGCAGCATACCAGAAATGGGTTGGCGTTTTACATGGGGATTTATTAACTTGCAAACTAAATTTATTAGGCCTTGAAAATGTCCAACTCAAAACACCAACAGAATGATACCTGGACTCTGAAGGCAGGCTGCTGGCATCTGGGACGCCTCTGTCACATGGGAAGGCACATGGCATGTCTGTTGGTCCTTTTCTCTGGCTTCTGTTGCTTTCAGCTTCTGATCCCAGTGGGTTTCTCTGAGCTTTTTGGGTCCTCTCTTAACTTCCCTGGGTTTTTTTCCATGAGTTTCTCTCAATTTCATCTCTTCTCATCTGAGGGGCTTCTCTGAGCAATCTGGGCTTTGTCTGTGTGTGCTGTATCCTCTTATAAAGGACTCTTGTAAGGGGATTAAGGTCCACCTTGAATGGGGTGATCACATTCAATTGAATAGCACAATAAAAGGGTCCCACCTGGGTGGGCCACGGTGGCTCAGCAGGCAGAGTTCTTACCTGCCATGTCAGAGACCTGGGTTAATTTTCCAGGGCCTGTCCATGCAAAAAAAAAAAAAAAAAGAAAAAGAAAAAAGAAAGATCCCACCTACAGTAAGTCTGCACACAAAGGAATGTGTTAAAATAATACGATCTTTTCAGAAGTACATAACAAACTTCAAACCATCACACTTTCCCTACCCTTTGGGTAACAAATACATTTCTTCTACATTTTAGTCAATGAACTTTACAGTTTTGCCTTTCATGTTTAAGGCTTTAAGCCATCTTACATCCACATTTGTATGTAATATTGTTAGAAAGGTGTTTGACTTTCTTTCTCTCTCTATAGGGAGCTAATTTTCTCTATGTTTTCTACTAATCAAGCAGTCATTTCTCCATTTATTTATAATGCCCTCTTTATCAAATATGTATTACCTATCTACACACTCAACTGTTTTTTGCACTCTCCATTCTGTTTCGTTGCTCTCTTTATCTTTTTTTCACCAGCACCACAGTTTTAAAAAACCAGTTTAACAACTTAAGCTTTGAATCACATGGAATTGCTGATATTTAGCCATTTTTTACCTACAAAAATGACAATTTCATTTGGTTTCACCTAATAAATTTTAGTATCTAGTGAGGCAAGTTCCATAAGCCCTCTTTTCTTTTTAAAAGTGGATTTGTCTCTTTATACATGTTTATTCTGCTATATAATAAATTTTAGATTGAGTTTAATGAATTCTTAAAAGGATTTTGATTGGGTTGCATTGAATTTTAGATCAATGTAGGGAAAATTGACACCTTTTATATCATTAGGACAATTCATCTAAGAATATGGAATGTCTTCATTTATTCAAATAATTATCTTCTTTATTAAAGTTTTAAATTTTTCTCCACAGAAGATGTGTCCATTCTTGATTTAGTTAATTCCTAGATGCTTTATAATATTTGTTGTTATTGTGAGTAATATCTTATTGTAATTTTATTTTCACTTGGTCACTACTGGAATAGAAAAATGTTATTGATTTTCCAGATTGATCTTCTCTCCAGCAATCTTGCCAAACACTCTTATTACTTCTATTAGTTTTCTATTAGAATTTTGATGATTAAATTGGTTTTTCTAGATAGATGATATATCAGTAAATAATGACAGTTTTATCTCTTCTTTTCCAGTTTTTAAGACTTTTTTCTTTCTCTACAGCATTAACCAATACTATGTTAAATATTGGTGGTACTATGGCATCCATAGTTTTTTAGTCTTAAGGGGAAATTTTAGCTCTTCTATGCTTGAAACCTTTAACTTCGGAATTTCTCTCCATACATCATCCCCATTAAAATGATCTCAGAGTGCTCAGCCAGATGCTTCACCCAAAACCTTTGTCCTCAGACTCTGAAAACTAGTGTTGCAATCTCAGCTGATGGATGAGAGGTAGGAATGATATCCCTAGTTCCTGTGCCAGTCAAAATTACCTCTCTTTCTGCAAAAATCATCCTTTCTTTAATATTTGACACCTCGTGGAAGACTGAAAGGAAAACTGCTGCTTGGTGAAGAGCTCCCTAAAGCAGTGAACCCCTTGTCTCTTCCCAGCACATTAAGAGAGTTGGCTTACATTTCTTTGTAGCTGCCTTTCCAATTCCTGCACCAGTACCAAGCTCTCATATATTACAGTGCTGGTTAGATAATTAGTGACCTTCTCAGCTTTTTCCCATGG
Organism: Myrmecophaga tridactyla; assembly: GCA_004026745.1. Lineage (NCBI taxonomy): Eukaryota > Metazoa > Chordata > Mammalia > Pilosa > Myrmecophagidae > Myrmecophaga > Myrmecophaga tridactyla. The sequence continues at coordinate 52,649 of PVIY010003504.1, forward strand.
CAACCTCAACACCTGTCGTTTTACAAAAACATCCCATTACTGATAATGATGACATAACCATCCACTGTTGTAAAACTGCACTTTCCTGTTCTATTTAAATATGTTCTTAATGTTTCCAGAAGAAACGATTTGGCTTGTTTGAAAAGCAGTTTGACATGAAATATCTAAAAGGCAAAATGAGGTGTTACTTCCAATATTATGCCAACCAGTGGTTATCACTTACAATTGGACCGATTCTCACCCTCACCCCCTGCCCTCAGCTGCTTGAGAAAGCAAAATATTGATGTTCTAAAAACCTGGCTTTAAGACCCAAGGCTTGAAACTTTACTTTGGTTCCCAACCTTCCACCTTTTACTCCCATCCTAGTTTTCTCAGCTTTTTATACAAAAGGTTGGTTTTTTACAACTTTCATACAAAAGTTTTATAATTGCAAAGATTAATGGAGAAATCATTCAATGCAAATCAATCGATATAAACAATGGCAGATAAGTAGATGAATATATGGTTTATTGAGAAACGGAGCCTAATCATTATTCCATTTTTGCTTTGTTTTATTTCACTTTATTTTTATTTTGAAACAATAGGAAATAACAAGGAAAAGGAGAAATTGAACCAATTGTCATTATCCCCTATAGGATTCCTATAGAGAATCCTGTGAGATCAGTACTATTTTTCCTTCTCTAGATGAGGAAAATGCAGGTGCCTGAAATCCCAGGGTTGTTAAAGCACAGAGCATTTGTGTGGTAAAGCCAGGTTTGAAATCAAAGTCAGTTTGATTGCTAAACCCTTGCTTTTTTCTATTTCAACAGAGAATCCACAGGCATTTCTCTGATGAAGTTAGATGGACAGCTCCCTTCCAGAGAGGACCTTTGCTTAGCTGGTAGGTCATGTAGGCTGGACCGGAAGTGGAAACTGGCTATTGCTGATTCCCAGTGTGAAATAAGGGTGATTTTCAATATATGAGATTTCTGTAGGTGGAACAACAGCAAAGACCAGGCTTTCAAACACTGCATAGAAGGGGAATTGAAGGCATGAAAAAAGCAATGGAAATATCTTAATAATGGATGGTGGTAATGGTCCACAACATTCAGTGATTAACACCACATAATAACAATAATATTCAGCAATTAAAATAGATACCTGAGTATGATTAAAAAGGGAAATGTTAAAATATATATATGGGACAGAATAAAATTTTTAAAAAATTCATAGCACTGCAATACATAAAGAATGAACCCTAAGTCAAACCATGAGCTAGAGCTAATAGTATAATTATAAAAATGTGCTATCATTAGATGTAACAAATGTTCCACACCAATGCAAGATGTTAATAATAGGATGATATATAGGAATCCTGCATTTTATACATGATTGTAATCCCACAATTTCTCTAATAAAGACAAAAAATTGAAAAGCAATGGGCAAATTCTGGATACCCCAGGTCTCAAGATGCTCACTTTAATCAATCCCAGGTATAAGAACACCATTAACTTCCTCAAGCCTGAACCTTCTGGATTACACTTATGCAGAAGCCTGGTATTCATCTTCCATCATCCCACAGGCTAATGGGATATTCTTTCTAAGAAGTCCATCTGATTTTTAAACCACAGAGTTCAAGGCTTTAAAATCCTGCAGAGATATCAGTATGAACTCATATGTCACTTGATATAGATACAGATAGTTGCATAAAGATTTATGGATATGTGTATATACAAAGCTTAGTGTGTATGCATACAGTTTTTTCTGACAGCTGACAGGACTTAGAAACAAGATCTGGAAGCAATGCCACTCCAGTAGCAATAAGCATATCTCATGCCCAGATGTTGGTTTCTAAGTACCATTCACTAATATAAGAAATCAGGACTCCTTGCAGAAATGGCTGATTCTAGGACTGCAAAGGATATACACAGTACAAGCCTGGAGCATCTTGTAGTGCCAGAGAGTGAGGTACTACTCACAAATGCAAAACAAAACAAAACACCATGCAACCCTACAATAATGCAGTATATCAAATGGACTCAAGAGTTGTCTGAAAAAGGTCTCAAGTGTGGGCTGGATGTTGTGACTTTATTCCAAGGAAGACAGTATGGCAAGGGGAAAACAAAGATAACTTTACAGATAGATAGTAAGTAACCTAACTATCTCACCAGGTGATCAAGGTCAACATCAAGAGTGATAAAGTCATGTTCATCGTATGTACCTTTGATACGATGTGCTGAAAACGTACTTGACCTCTGTAGTCACCCTCTCAATGAACCATAGCCTTAGTCTTCTCATGAAGAAAACCCATCACACAAACCCCAATAGAGGGACATCCTACAAAATACCTGAGCAATATTCTTCTAAACTGTCACAGTCATTAAAAACAAGGGAAATCTGAGAAACTATCCCTCCAAGAGCAGCCTAATGAGTCAAGACAACTAAATGTAATATGGTGTCCTGGTTAGGGTCCTGGAACAGGCAAAGGACCTTGGGGAAGTCTAAGAAAATCTAAATAAACTGTGGACTTGAGTTAATAATAATGTGTCGGTATTGGTTCATTCGTTGTAACAAGTGTATTGCACTAATGTGAGATATTAATTATAGAGGGAAGTTAGCAGGAAGTATTTGGAGACTCTCCATGTTATCTTCACAATTTTTCTGTAAATTATAAAACTATTCTAAAATTTTAAAAGGTTTATTTTAAAAATTCATCAGAGACTCCTCAGAGCCTTTAGGGTAGACCGTCATCTCCTGGGGTGGGTAGTGGGATGTGGCTGAGCGCCACATGGCATTTCTAAGCAGTTTAGTGGTTGTGATTGAAAGAGATTGAGAGTGAATGTTGCCTGTTCTTTTCATGGGTAAAACTTACCAGAGGATGGTAAATTCCTCTGTATGTGCATATGTGTACAGGTGTACTGGGGTCTGTGTATCTAGTTATAGCTTCTGTGCAAGAAAAAGAACAGTTTAGTGAAAGCCAGGCTACTGGCCTGACCTAATTAAGTAAAAGAGAATCTGTTTTATGAACATGCAGCAGCAACCCCCCAACACACACACTCACTCACATGCTTACGTACACTCTCACACTATGCACACACCAATGTGTCTCTCACTCATGCTCACACTCACACATCCAAGTGCACACACGTACACACTCATTCACAAACTCACATTACAATCTCACTGTCTCTCACACATTCACACACACACTCTGTATTAGAAAGGACCCTGGGCCTCCTTATCATTCAGACTGCCTGCTCTCTGGAAGACAGGCCTTAAAAAAAAATGAGTCCAGACCCCTGGGAGGAGGTGCACAGAAAGGCCGAGATGCACACCCACATCCCCTAATCTTTTTGTTTAAAACCTCACCAGAGGGCTCTTCGCCTCACACATGCTGTCCGTCACAGATGGGCGATCACAGGCTTCTTTTTTTGTGTCTTCACCAGAAAGCGACTTTCCCTCCCCTGCCCACCCCGGCCACCCCACATCCCCTGTCTCTACTTTGTTCTTATTTTCAAGGCCTCCTGGCATTACCTCAGAATAAACTGAAATCTCTTACAATTGAATCCCTGAGTAACTCCAGAAGGGAGTGTTTCTTTGTAAATTCTGTTTGCTTATGGATTCCGTACACTGTTTGCAAATCCTACAGTTCTGGGAAGCCTCCAGACTGATTTAAATCCTTTTCCAATTACCCAGCACCATCAAAGATGTCACCAACTTGAAGCCAAAATCCAAAAGGATTCTTTTCTTCAGAGTGAGTCGGAGCATCCAGAATTTTAAAAATGATGTTACCAGCAAAATGACCTCCCCTGAACATGGAGATACGGAGCTTCTGGCAATGAGTCTTGTCTTAGTGGCCATGGAAAGCCAGGGCTGGTGGGGGCTGGGCCCTGCCACTGGCAAGTGGTCAAGTCTCCCAGCATGTGGAAGATTTAGAACAAATGGAAGAGAACATTTTCGAGCTGTACCACCCACATTCGGTTTGGTATTCCTGAGAACCAGCGCTGAGTGGTAGATGTGAGTAGGTTGTCACAGCTGTCCCTGACACCTCCTCACAAAGGTTTCCTACTATTGGAAATCTACAGGTCTGATTATCCTGTGATCAATTTTTTTCCTTCATGGGACGAACAAAGTGATCCATTCCTAAATATAAAGCCTGAGAGATGTTGTTAGCTTTTTTCATAGCCTTTGGACTTTTGGGATTCTAACTTTAGAATGAAAAGCAAGTGTGGGGGGTGCAAAGATAGTTCAGTGGTAGAATTCTTGCCTTCCATGTGGGAGACTCGGGTTCAATTTCTGGTCCGTGCACTTCCCCCAAAACAAACAAACAAGCAAAATAAACAAACAAAATACAACAAACAAACAAAAATTCAACAAAATGGTGCTACCATAACGGGATATTCACATGCAAAAATAATGAAATGTGACCCTGCCATGCGGCATACAAAAAAAAAGAAAAAAAGCAAGTATGGTGGATGCACATAGCGTAAGAGCTTTTTGTTGCTTCTTGGATCTCACTTTGAAGGGGTGGAAGCCCTAGAACATTTCCCCATTGATAGAAATGATGCTTTTGCATCCAAAAAAGAAGTCTTATTTAAAGAAGAAATCCAGCCACCGTATGTGCTCATCAAGTTTCCTCTGTGTGTGTCTTTAATGTTCCTGCTTCCTGAGGTGAGGGACACCCATGAGGGACCCTCATAGTGACTAAGCCCTTGGCGGGAGGTAATTCCCTGATGGAGTAGTTGGCACCATCTGGCATGACCTTCCCCTGGGTCCCTGATGCTGGTTTTTAGGAATCTCTGGACAAGGGACTTTGGGATGCCTCCTGAGGCATCCTCATCCATTCTCTATTTGGAGCTATACACAGGAATTCTTTCATGCTCTTGAATGGATGATACAGAATCCTTGGAACCAGCCTGGAGTGGCTGTCCAGTAGAAGGATGGAGATCTTTTGGAGGACAGTTTTGCCACTCAGGTATCCCACCCCCCTCTCACCCTCTGCTCTCAGTATCTACTCTCTAAGCAGGACTCTTTCAGTGCCTCTTTCCACATGTGCAGAAATATTCCTAATGCCTATGGATACTTGTCCTGCCCTAGTCTTCTGTGGCTAAGGTGACCAACTCAACCTGGTTTGACCAAGAATGTCCATTTTGAATCCAAAAACCCCACATCCCAAGGACTCCTTCAGTACTGGGCAAACCAGGATGGTCTGTCATCCTACCTGTGGCACAACCCTGCACTCAGGTTGAGCCGAGGGCCAGTGCCTCTTCCAGCTTTGGTAGTTGGCTCCCTTTACTAAAGAAGATTTGCTGACAGTCAGAGGAATTATGTCCTCCAGCACCCAGGAGTTTCCACAATACCAATTTTGCTTTATGGCTGAACCCCACTTGCCTGTAGGTGGAGGCCAACAAATGAACTGGGATGTGATGAATACACAGAGAGCTCCTATATTCCTGGGCCCCTTATAGGAAGGCTCTTAAATGTTTCTGCATGTGCTAGCTCAGTGGACCATGCTCAGTTCTCCTGAATGTAAGGAGTCAGGGCAGGATGTTCAGAAGTCCTGGCTCAGCCACCTAGATGATGGGAATGAGGGGTTCCTAAAGTGTAGCTAAACCAACAGTCTTGTTTCCTGGGCTCTTGAAAACAAAACAGCTCCACTGTGCTTCATAAACATAGCTATGGTCTTGCTGCCTCTACTGCATTATACTCTGTGTGTCCAGTGAGCGCTAGGATTTCTGAGAAGGGAGAGATCCCTCTAGGTTTCAGATTTAAAAAGGCACCTCGACAGCAAGAAACCTGAACTATGCTTTGAAGAGTGTCTTAGTTTTCCAGGCTGTTATGACAAACACACACAATGGGTTGGGTTAAACAATGGTAATTTATTGACTCACAGCAAAGCTAGAAAGCTTGCTCCCTCCCTGATTTGGTGGTGTTCTAGTACTGGCTTGCCATAATCCTTGGATTTCCTTGGCTTGCCTCTCTGTCAAGTGATGTCCTCTCCTTTTTCTTCCAGATACCTGCTGATTTCCTGCTTTTCCCATGGCCTTCCCTGACCCTGCCTTCTGGTTTCTGTTCTTTTAAAGGCCTCCAGCAATCTGGATTACAAACCACCCTGTTCAGTTGAACTAAAAATAATGTCTTCAAAGGGTCTTATCCCACCTCCAGGAATGTGGATTAAAATTAAGAATGTGTCTAAATTGGGGCACATAATTCAACCTATTACAAAATGAATTTTGAAGAAGAGTGGAACAGATTCCTGGGATCAGGGTCCAAAATATAGAACTAAATCTTCAATCCATGAGCACAGGTATATTCACACACTTGGCTTACTTTTTTTCCTACATAGAACTTCTCTGCTTTTGGAGATGGAAGCACATTTCAAGTATTAGTGGACCCAAACCTTTCCCCAAGGATTATATCTTTTCCAAAACCACCATGGCATTTAGTTGACTGTACTGTGTATGCCTGTGAAGAGCAGAAGCAAGAACAGGAACCTTAGTAAGCCACATTAGTGATAAGACATCTTTCTAGGCAGTTTATTTTTCTCTTATTTTCCTTGCAATTTTAGCAGTATTTGCTTCATTGCTATTATCATGCCTGCTGTTTTTCTCTTACTGAGTTGTAGAAGGAATTATGTGGAGACAGATTTTACCCTAGTGTCTGAGTCATATCCTGGGAGTAAGTTGGGAGAATAGCGATGTTGTTAACAGTGTGTGATTGTGAGTGTACAGGGGTGAGGAGGTGTTGGTGGAAGTGATGAGAAATTGGTGAGGCAGCCAGGGATTCATGACTGAAATGACTGGAAGTGTGACTGAGCACTAATTTGCTCCTAGTAAATAAGGCAATCTATGTCAATGCTATGAATTAAATTTCCTATGAGTCTTGCTCCTGTCTGCATTTTTTCATCCTTTTTCTTCTGTCTAGGCTCAGATTACCTTATTTTCCTGCCCTCTTCCGCAATCAAAACCTGTATTCCTAATCTTTATTCACACAAAGTTATAAATAATAGATGGCAGGTCAAACTAGGACCACTGATAAAGTTATTTTCTATTTTAATTAGATTATATTCAAACTAAAAGCATGGCAGTTAGAATTTGGAATGACAATTATACGATGGTTAGTTGGAAGGAATTTTAAGCAGCGGCCTTTTGAGGATATTGGAGAATACAAACTATGGAATAGCTGACTCCCTTGAAAAATCAGGGCAACTTTGGCATAGAGGGATGTAATTAAAGAAGAAAATGCAGTTGACAATTTATATTGAATATGATAGTTCAGCATAAAACTGGAATTCCTGAATTTGATGAATATTCTCTCCCTTTTCTGTTTGCTGTTTAACTATAAATTTAAAAAATTCTGAATCTCTTTCTAAAAGTTTAACAGGTTTGGACTCAGCTGACACATTACTATTGTTTGTCTTTCCAATTGGCTGATATCCTTTGAGGGGTCTATGTATGAAAAGTACTTTGCGGCTTGCTCTGGAGAATACAAAAGGAACACAGGAGTACCTTCCTTACAAAGCTCTTTTATTACTTACAGATAATTTATGTAAAGCACTTAGTATCTAGTACAAAATAAGCACTCAAAACATGGTTGCCAGTGTTATTGTTCTATCATTATTATTCCAGCTGTAGCAAGCCAGATTGCTTGACTGTGAACAAGTTAATTAATTTCTCTAAGCCTCAGTTTCCTCTTAAGGAATATGAGACAATATGTATAGTTCCTATTTTATTGATCCATTATGAATCTTAACTAGTATATATAAATTGCTTTGAAAACTATGCAATGATAGCAAAACATGGGATTTATCATTATTCTGTTAGGTGGAGGAATGACAGCTCAGTTCTATGGGGGCGGAGGAAGGCAAGCTCTTGTTTTGAATTCAGATCCCTTGAACTGTTTTGGGATGAGGACCTGGGCCATACCAGCTACATGGTCCTGCTGCCAGAGGTGTGATCCCAGTTGTTTAGGTGGTGGGATATTAAAGGTAGAAACAGAACTGGTCTATATTCTTACCTCCCAGCTGCACTATGCAGATGGTCATTCAATATTAATTTCTTGGTAGTCTTGTACAAGAAAGAATCCATTTTTCTGACCTTATCCTTTTAACAGTCTGACCAAGTGTGGTAGCTTGAAACATGTACCATGATGAAAAGCATGTTCTTATCCAGAACCCATGTGTGAACCCATTTGTATATAGGACCCTTTGAAGATCTATTATCAGTTAAGGTGTAGACTCATTTGTGAATAGGGCCTTATAAAAATCTAGTTAATGTACGACCAAGCCGAATCAAGGTGGGTCTTAATCCATATTACTGTTGGCCAGAGAAAACCACAGGAGGACACTAAGGATAGAAGGCTGCTATCAGCAAAATGCTACAAACTCCAGGAGAAAGCATGGGCTTGCCAACATCTTGACTTTCAACTTCTAGCCTCAAAAACTGTGAGCCAATAAATCATTGCTGTTTAAGCCAAACTATTTCTGGTATTTGTCATAGCCCTGAAGAACTAAGATACCAGGAGAATATCCTCCTCAATTCCTACTATAAAGAAAGGGGGCTGATGGTCTTGGCAAGGAGATGGTTGGATCATAGTGAATTCTTGAAGTATGCCAGACGTCTGACCTCAGTTTGCAGTTCCTGCCTTTGAGTAACTGTAGCGCAGGGCTATGGAAAGTTTCTGCTGGGCACTGAGAAGGGTTAATGATTCATTGAGTTTCTGACTCTCTGACACCAGCTATGGAATATTGTTTAGAAAGGGTTGCATAACAAGCCTTGGTCCACCAGTACACATACATTTTTTATTTGTATAGAAGGAAATTGGGTTCCCTTATTAAAACAAAATGCACACATTCCAAAGTTTTTGTCCTCATAGACAATTGCCCAAGTAAGACAAGATATTTGGGCCAAATGTATGTGCTTCTATTCCTCCTAAATTTTGTCTTCCCTATGGGTTTGCTCTTTTTAATTACTGCAACCACAATTGCAATGGTATCTTTTCAAAAGCTCTGTCCCAAAAGTAAACAAAAATCACTTTTCTGAGTTCTTGAATTTTGAGGACTAGAATTTTCTAAAAGCCTTTACTTAATGCCATAGAGGATAAAAGGGAATAAACAAAGAAGATGTAGTATACGTGTCTCCAAAGCTCACAGCCAGCTCATTGTCAGTTCCTATCCATTCTATTCCTTTGTGGGGTGAGAGCATATGTTCTTGTCCCCAAAAGGTGGAATAACATTTTCCTTGAGTTCCCTGCTTCCCCATTCCTAACATTTCCTACAGTTTCTTATCTCATGAAGATTGTGTCTTAGGCACTTTGTACATTTTGAGCGCAAGCCAAAGTCAATAAAGAGATGGCTTTGAATACCCTCCACTTAGTTATTATTTCTAGTCTGATGTGCAAACCTTTTCCCCAGTGATTGGCAGGCCTTTGATGATTTACATAATGATGACCTCATACTTCTCATATTCCTATGCACAGGGGCTCTTTCTCTCTCACAAGCCCTGTATTGAAAAGAAAGTGTTAATGCTGTAACTAGAATGTGTACTAGAATGTTGACGATCAGTGTGGTAGCCATGAAAATGTTCCACTGAGGCCTGCTGTGGTTGTATAACTAACCGACAGCCCCAGTCGCTGCCTCTGGATCTACCATTAGCCACTCTGAGGCCATATTCTCAGTAGCTGGTCTCTGCCAAAGACTGAGCTTGGCAATGGTACATGGGAAGGCCATTCCAGTGAGACACAGGACTCCTCCTAGGGGTGAACTTGACACCAGGGTTCACCATCAACCTATCCAAACCCTATTTGAAACTGTGCTGTGCTTTAAGACTCTTTCTATGCAATTCCCCTCCCTTTCTTCCTTCATTCCCCCCTTCCACATGTATTGAACTTTCATTGGGGTCTGATTACACTACCAATTAATCTCTCTGGACCCTAATCCCATCAGGCATTTGCTTCTCAGTTGACACTAACATAACCAGTAACCCAGGAGACATTTTGTTTTAAAGTACAGGTTTGTTTCTAAGGGTAAACGTGGGGAAACACATTGGGGGTTCATGTTTGTCAGTCCTAGACACACCTGTTTATCCTAACAGCTGTCTTAGTAACTGTCATGGTCGGGTTCATGTGTCAGCTTGGCCAAGTGGTGGTACCTGTTTGTCTGGTTGGGCAAGTGCAGGCCTGTTTTTTGCTATGAGGACATTTCATAGAATTAAGTTATGAGCATGTTGGCTGCATCCACAGCTGATTCCATTTGTAATCAGCCAAGGGGAGTCTCTTCTTTAATGAGTAATGCTTAATCTAATCACTGGAAACCTTTTAAGGAGAAGTCAGAAGAGACAGGTTTTCTTCCTGCTTCTGTCGGTGAGCCTCTCCTGTGGAGTTTGTCCAGACCCTCCATCAGAATCATCAGCTTCACAGCCTGCCCTGCAGATTTGGACTTTATGTTCCCACGATTACATGAGACACATTTATAAATCTTATATTTATTAATATTTCCTGTTGATTCTGTTTCTCTACAGAACCCTAACTAATACAGTAGCTCAGAGCTTTGTGTGCAGTCAAGAGTACAGTGAAATCTGGTAGCCTTACACTGGGTTTTTCATTCTGTTTTCTGTTGCAGCTGTACCCCAGGAGGAGACATTAGCACTTAGCTGCTTCCAGACTGGGAATCTGATTCTTCAGGAATCCAGCCAAAGTGCCTCATCTGGACCTGCCCATATTACATCAACCAAGTCATTTTGTTACTCTTTGGCAACCGAACTGATCATGAGCTTCGGAGAGCAGCAAAGTCAAGCACCTTGTTTGGGAAACCTGGAAATACGTACAACTTTGGTCATTGACCCAAGTAAAGAATATGTTGATTGAGAAGGTAAAATAAAATTCCATCTGTGCCCACAACTGTGATGGATACTCAAAATACAGATGAAGCACTAGGGGTTCAAAATAGCTGTGAAGACTTCCATTTCCATTTTGCCATCAGAATTATAAAGAAGTCTTTAAATATATTTTGTAAGTTTAGCATGCTTTTTATTTTTAAATTACATGTGGAAAAGGACCTTATAATATTTTCCATATGCAGGGCCTCCAAGTGCCTCCATTTGGCCCTTTGTCCCAGACCTGACCACTGGACAGTCAGTCCCTGAACAGCTTGAAAACTCAAGAAAGGGTATAGATAGTCTGTTTTGAGTAATTAGCAATAGGATCCCTGAAGAAAAGAGTCCTGATTTGTAGTAGCTTGCTGTTTTCCATGGTGTAAATAATCCAACCATGGCCATTTTCAAGTTACTAACTTGATATCTCTGAGCCTGTTGAAAAGAGATATGCAACTGGTTTTCATAGGACAGTGGGCACTGAGTCCCATATACCATAGTTTCCAGTTTTCTCTAACTCACTGCCTTCTGCTCCATGTAGCATGGCAAGAGCATCTCTGGGGCTGCATTTTAGACAGAGGACTACTTTTGCAAAGTTTGTCTCAGGGGCTCTTGTTAAAATGATGTCACTGCTTATGTTAACTGAATGTTGAGGTTTCTTTGGAATTTTTGTAAATGATATGCTTTATTTCCTGGTGTAAAACATCTGTGGATATCATAAGAAATTATTACAGTAATAATGAGAAATGTAAAGTGAGAAGCAATGCTTTTCTCCCTCTCAAAATTTCAACCTTGCTCCTTCATTATAAGGAAGTTTAGTTCGCATTCTTCATGTGGCAAAGTACAAGGAATATTTGCCGATGAAGTTCAGAGAGCAGTTTAGTGGTTAATTCAACAGCCCAACAGTAAGAGATTAGAGAAGATGTTTTGGGGAGGTATGAATTGTTTTGGGGATCTAATAATACCATGCCTTTTTGTTACAGAAAAATGTGCTAGAGCTTAAAAGTATGCCTGCAATTCATGGAGTTATGGACTCCCCCTATTTCCTTCTTAGCTCATCATGAACCCTAAATTAAGAACACCTACTTTAAGGTGATTATGTAGAAACTCTTTCCTCTCTAGTTAGAATGTTTCAAATCTAACCAGTGGAACCCAAAAGAATTTTGTAAAGGAATTGCAGTTCCCTGGCACATGAAATCATTCACTACCAGATTTATTTAGACCAAGCATGTCAAACCTTACAGAAGTTTTTTAAAATTCCAGACATTAGGCTCTACAGAGGCACTTCCTAGTACAGAGGTCCATAAATTCCACCAGGATCTCTTGCTACTGTCCAAGTAATTAGAGTGAACTGGGGTGACAGTATTTTGGAACTACTTATTTCACAAGGGCTAGAACTGATTAATGGGCTGATGGGACAGGAGAGGGGAAAGATAGGGTGAGAAAGCTCTGAGGAGGGCTCAGAAGATGAGGTCCTTGGATAAGAAGGGCTATAAAATACAAAGTAGCTTCATTAAAAATGCAAGCTGCTGAACAAGAATTCTTTAAATGTCTTGATTTCTTCCCCCTTTCTTAAGGATTTCCTAATTCAGTGGGCCCTAACTATCTGTATTGGGTTACAACCTCTATTCTCTGCAGAGAGCCTGTTCCATTTCTTTTAAATCCATCACCCATGGATCTTCAGGGGTATATGTGCCATCTTTTAACAGAAACAAACTTCCCAATCTATAAATTAAACCCTAGTAGAAAAAAGATTAACTTTAGAAGCTGCTTTAACTCGTCTGCTTTGCTTTAGTACTGTGGGATGAAACTCATTGCACTGAACTATGGGGAATCAGGCATGTATATATATATTTTTTCTATTAGTCATCACTGGTATTTGGTTCCACAGGGTTTTTTTTCCCTTTGTTCTTCCTCATGCAAAAACGTTTTTTAATTTGTACATTTAGTCACTATCCTTGTAAACTCTAGGCATTCCTAGATTATACCATCTCAGTCTTTCTCATCTATCTTTCCGTCTGGTTTCAATTGTGCCTCCAGCCCTCCTCCCTCTATCATTCTCACATTCAACTTCATTCAGTGTACTTAGATTATTGTGCTACAAGTATTGTGCTATCCATTTCTGAATTTTTATAACCAGTCTTGTTCCACAATCTGTATCCCTTCAGCTCTAATTATCCAATCTCTACCCTATTTCTATCTCATAATAACCTCTGCTCTTAACTGAAATTCTCCAAGTTCACTCATTAAGGTCAGTTCATATCAGTGAGACTGTACAGTCTCTTTTTGTTTTTGGCTAATCTCACCCAGCATAATGTCCTTAAGGCCCATCCATGTTGTTACATGCTTTGTGACTTTATTCTGTCTTACAGCTGTGTAATATTCCATCATATGTATATACCACAGCTTGTTTTGCCACTCATCTGTTGATGGATATTTGGGCTGTTTCCATCTCTTGGCGATTGTAAATAATGCTGCTATAAACATTGGTGTGTAAATGTCCGTTCGTGTCCTTGCCCTCTCTACTCTCCCTGAGTAGAGACCTAGCAATAGTATTGCTGGATCATATGGCAAATCTATACTTATCTCCCTGAGCTGGTCTGAATCTGTGGTGGACCCCAAAAAAACCATGCCCTTTGATCCTCATTCAAAATTGCTGGGTGGGAAATTTTGACTGTTTCCATGAAGATGTGACCCACCCAATTGTGGGTGGTAACTTTTGATTAGATGATTTCCATGGAGGTGTGTCTCCACCCACTGGAAGTGGAGTTGCTTACTGGAATCCTTTAAAAGAGGAAACATTTTAGAGAGAGTCCTTTTTGGTAGCCATGAGAAGCAGAGCCCACCAGCCAGCAACCTTTGGAGATGAAGGAAAATGCCTCCTGGGGAGCTTCCTGAAACATGAAGCCAGGAGAAGAAGCTAGCAGATAATGCTGTGTTTGCTATGTGCCCTTCCAGATGAGAGAGAAACCCTAACCGTGTTCACCATGTGCCTTTCCAGATGAGAGAGAAACCCTGACTGTGTTCACCATGTGCCTTCTCACTTGAGAGAGAAACCCTGAACTTCATCGGCCTTCTTGGACCAAGGTATCTTTCCCTGGATGCCTTAGATTGGACATTTCTATAGACTTGCTTTAATTGGGTCATTTTCTTGGCCTTAGAACTGTAAACTAGCAACTCATTAAATTTCCCCTTTTAAAAGCCATTCCGTCTCTGGTATATTGCATTCCGGCAGCTAGCAAACTAGAACACTTCCTGAGGAACCAGCAAACTGCCTTCCACAGCAGTTATACCATTTTACATTCCCACCAACAGTGGATAAGTGTGCCTCTTTCTCCACATCCTCTCCAGCACTTGTCATTTTCTGTTTTATTGATAATGGCCATTCTGGTGAGTGTGAGATGATATCTCATCCACAAGGATTTTCTAAAAATATTTTTTTGGTTCTGCAATTTGTGGCCTGGGGGCTTTTATCATAAAAGTATTTACAAGAGCTTCCCAGAGTGGCTAACATCAGGAAAGTCTTGTCCACCTTTATTCAACCAGGATTGAATGCCTTCTTTGTGCTGTTTAGTGAACCAGGGACAAATGGCACTTGTCATCTTCGAGCTTACAAAAGAGTAGTGGAGACATGTGCTAGAAGAATCACCCATATAAATGTAAAACTAGACCTAACATACTTACTTAAGATAAAGGAGAAGTATAAGGTGCTATGAAAACTTTTGATGCAGGAACTGACTTAGTGAGGGAGGACAAAGAATTCTTCCCAGGGAAAGAGATGATATAATTGAGATCTAAGGGGAAAGTAGGAGGTAAACAGAGGTGAAGGACAGCTAAGGGGAGAAGAGAATTTGTGTGAAAAGAAACAGCATGTTCAATGTCCCTGGTAGTGATGGAGAGAACTTGCAATGTTCAATTAAGAGTAAAGGCTGTCTGGTAGAGAACATGAATAAGAAACCATTGGAAATTAAAGAAATAAGCTCTGGGGTAGTGGTTAGTTTAGCTGGATGATAAATGATGGAGGGGATGCAATCTAGGAGAGTTACACTGAGGGCTTCAACTATTTTGTAATATTGTTTTTCTTAAATGGAGGAGTGCGTAAGTGGGAGTTTGATATAATGCTCTTTGCAATTTTTGTATATCCTAATTTTTAATATTAATTTTATAAAAAGAAAGACCAGTGAGCCTGAAGTGAATAGAGAAAAGGAGAGAAGAAGAATGGCAGAGAAACGGGCCTGGAGAGGAAGAGAAGATATCAGTTAGCACACATACAGTTTAGTTTACACTAAAAGAGTTTGATCTCTACTTCCCCAGTACAGTCTGAATGGAACAATTCTGAAGTTCTGATCTTTGCAGTCACTATTTTAGTGTGACATTAACTATTGCTTATGTTTGTATATTAATCCCAAGGGAACTTAACATACGAATATTCTTTGTTGGGGGGTGGAAAGACATTAACCTATGAATTAGTACAAGCATGGTAGCATGGGGCCAAAAAAATGACTGTACCTTGAAACCATGCCAAGTGAGATTAGTAATTTTTCCAGTGGGACAAAATTACAATCGTTTCATGACCTTTACAATTTTTTTGTCAAAATATTTATATTTCTCTAACTGTGTTATAAATATACAGGATAATGAAAAAAATAGTAAAACTAATATTTATTTAGTACACTCATTTAAAACATTAGGAATATTGAGAATTAGATTTTTTTATTTTTTCGTAAAAGCTTAAGAGTAATTTGAGCAGTGATTGATCTCTCCTCATTGTATAACTTACTTCTGGGAGTCGATCATCTTTTTTTGGCAGATTGTCATATTACTTTCTAAGTCTAAATGTTTCTAACATTTTATCCTTTGAACTATCAATGTCATGAAATTTCTCTGAGAATATCTTTACTGTGAGATTTTTCTGCTGGTGTCATTTTCTCAGGGATACTATCATCCTTTTTGCTATAAACACTTTACTCATTTATATTGCATTAATTCACCTTTATCAGGTTTCTCTGGCTGTCAATCAATGGACTCTCTCCAATGAAGGTATTCCCATGGATAGTTATTGTCAACATTTCTATGGTCGGCCATTTCTTCTATAATTCCATTTATATTCTATTTGAATTTTACTTCCAGCATTATCAATCTTTGTTCTTTGCTGCATGTTCATCTTTGCTGCTCAATTCTCTCTTTTCAGTATACAGTTTTATAAAATGTCAAGGAAGTTTATTGCTGGGAGACAAGGAGGGAACACAGCTACATCCTTTGCTGTCTGAGTATAAACTGAGTAACATGTGCAGTGGCCAACCAGAGGCAGACTTTGAAAGAAGTGAAGTGATTGGTCCCTGATCATGATGCACATCTGTTATTTACACAGTGATTTGTAGACTGAAAAGCTGTCAGCAAGTTTGTATATCCAGTAAGTATATTGCTGTAGCTGAAATCTGAATATTTGTCAGGGTAATGACATCAACTAAACTATGGTAACTGAACTCCTATGCAAAGCGAGAGCAGCTTGTGAGTCATAAAGAGAAAGGCATACAGGGTGTTTCAGGTTGGAGGCAGTAGAGTAGAGCAGGGTTCTGAGGAAATGAAACATAGGGCAACAATTTAGGGAGGAAGGAGGAAAAAGCTTGGAATCTGACATTCCATACATGGCATGTAACATTAGAAGAAACATTACCAGATTCCTGGTTAGGAGAACGTAGGAAGTGATGGGTGCGGGGTGAAGCAGAGGTAAACTGGCACCAGTTAGAGGAAGATGACCCTCAAGGGGAAATTAGAGGATAAACAAGACCAACTATTCTTCCTTTAAAGTTTGCTGGGCTGGCCAAGTGACTGTCAATGATTACTTGGGGAATATTTGATCATTTTGAGTTTTCTCCCCCTTTCTATCCTCTGTGCATAATGAACGTTTTGTCTGTTTTTGCACAAGAAAAATTTTTACAAAAAGATTATCATCATCCAATCAGCTTGAGTGCCCACTGTTAGGCATTTGCATACATTTTCATGTGACACCTTCCCATTTCAATGTAAGCTTGCCAGCCCTAAGCCATGCCTATAATTCTACCAGAAGCTTGGGCTGTGCAGCAGGAGTGTTGGAAAATATCTGGATGAGAGTCAGTGAAAAGGTGTAGAAAATGTTAAAGAGAACTGAGAATACATACGAAACACTTTGCCCTGCCAATGAAATGAGCACATAAGCTATCCTTCTTTTTAAACTGATGGTGAAACTTTGTTTTTTTCATTTTCTTTCTTTTTTTACATTGTAGATGAGCCAAGATTTCTTAGCAGCTCTTTTGGGTTTGGAAAAAGAGACTTGCCCTGGTGCTCTCTTGGTAACCTTCTCCGACTGTTCTAGTGATGGCACAGTATTTTAGTAACACAGTGAAACAGTGCCCTGAGAAATCAGAATGAACCCAAATACAGCAATCTAAACACATTGAGTGTTTATGAAAAAAAGTATTTTGATACTTTTTTTTCATAGGTGAGACATATCAACTTTGGGGCCAGACTATATGCTTCTCAGAAACAACCATTGCTTAGATACAAAATCGCCATAATGTTGATATAGGGAAAAGGTCTTAGCATCCTTTATGAGGTGGCTGGCAAATTTTGGAGATGTCTTCTAGTTTGGGGTGAGTACAAAGCATGATTTATAATTTTGTTATTTTGGTTCCCAAAATCTGCAGGCTAATGGTGTAGTAAATTCAATAAAATCAGGCATATTTTTAGACTTGAAAATAAAATGGGTCCAGCTCACTACCTTTTGGGGTGGTTTTAGGATTTTTCTTCTATTCTAGTTTTATACTGGACTTATTTTGATTTTCAAGAAAAGTAAAATTAAATCATGAAGTTCTTCCCCTCTGTTATATTAGTGACTGTGCTTGGCTGCATGACTCTGTGCCTGTGATGTTGAAGATAGGCCACCCTCACAAACAGAATACACCTTCATTCATACTTGAACTTGGGACTCCAAAGGTTTTCAGACTTATGGTTAGGGTGAACCAAAACTAAACCTGCATTCATGTGGACTTGTAGTCCAAGTTCTGTTCTCTTGGCTTGTCTGTTCTCCTGGTTGTCTCGTACTAGTGGTCACCTCATAACTGGTAGATGCAAGCAAACATTCTCCTTAAAGGAAGCTACCATTCTAGATCTCAAATTATTTCTACAGTTTTTTTCAAATACGACCTAAGATAGGCAGGCACACAAGGAAATAAGATAATATGATCAGTTATTAACAGAAACAACAGAAAATAGAAAGAGGCCATAATGACTTCAAATAATAGAATTATCAGACATAGATCATAGAACAGCCATGCTTAATAAGTTAGAAGATGTAAAATAGCTTAAAATATGTAAACATTTATATAAACCTTGAAAAGTGGCTGAGTTGACATTAAAAAGAAGAAATAGAAATTTAAAAAACAAAACTAAAAACAAGGAAAGATTTAAAAGAAATTAAACAGGGCTGAATATAATGGTAAATATATTAGGAGAAACTTTTCAATGTATGACTGAGATGTAGAGATATCTAAAGTATAGAAAAGAGAGTAAGAAATAGAGATACAGTGAGATGGAATAATACAGCACTAATTGAAATATAAAGTAATTAAACTATATGCCATTTACTTAAATAATTTAACCCATGTAATTTCAAAGTTTCTAATAGCCATATTAAAAAAAGGTAAAAAGAAACAGGTGAAATTAATTTTAATATTATAATTCACTTAAACCAATATACACAAAATATCATTTGATAGGTAGTCAATATAAAAATGAGAGATTTTACATTATTTTTTTCATACAAGTCTTTAAATTCTTGTATTATGTCACTACACTTACATCTGTTAGGAGTAGCTGCATTTCAAGTGCCCAGTAGCCACGTGTGGCTAGTGTCTACCATATTGAACAATGAAGGTCTAACCTATGTTTAATAAAGAAGGAAAAGTGAGAAAAGATTGAGTAAAGGCACTATTTGAAGAGATAGTAACTTCGGATTTTTCAGAAATGACCGAAGACATCAATCCACAGATTACAGAAGCCAAATGACTGTCAAGCAGGGTAAAAAAATAAATTCTCACCTAGATATACCATAATGAACTGGTAGAAAGACAAAGAGAACACCTTAAAGTAGGCCAACAGATGACTTTGGAAGCATTTGTTTGAGAGCTGGTTTGTCAATAGCATCCAGTGCAAGCAAGAAGAGAGTGGAATCATATCTTTACTATGATGAAATAAAAGAATTATCAACTAAAATTCTATACTCATTGAAAACATACTTGAATAAAGAAAAGGGTGAGTTAAAGGCATTTCTGTCAAATTAAAACTGAGAGATACGACCACCAGCAGTCTCTCATTCAAGAAAATTCTAAAGGAAATTCTGAAGATTTTCAGAAGGAAAATGATCCAACATGAATGTTTAAAAGCACAAGAAATAATAAAGAGCAAAGAATGTGATGAATATGTGATTTATTATCAATAAATATTGATTGCATAAAATAATAACGATATGAAATTTAAGATAAACTTTATTGAAATAAAGAATAACAATGACATACAAGCTGGGAAAGGGTAACAGAAGGTAAAGTCTTTGCAGGTCCTTGTGCCATATGCGAAGTAGGAAAAGAATTGATAAAAACTAGATTTTGATAAATTAAGATGACAATGAAATTTTTAGGGACAATGAAAAGAATAGATGAAAAATATATAATTCCCAAGCCAGTAGAAGAGGAAAAACAGACTTACAAAAATTTATCAAAATTAAGTGCAGAAAGGAAAAAAAAAAACAGCCACACACAAAACAGTGGAATAAGCATAAAGTGAATGGATGTATTTAACATGATATTTTTAATTACATTAATTGTATACAGATTAAAATTGCACATTAAAATGTAAATATCGCAATACATTTGTAAAACATAAAACAACTATATGATGTTTATAAAGGATGCATCTAAAGCACATAACTATAGGAAGGTTGAAAAGAAAGGATGAAAATTAATGCATTATGTCAGTACTAACCAAATATTAGTGGAATTATCTATATTAGTATCAGATAAAATATACAGTAAAGTAAAAAAGCAGAGATAACAGGAGTAACATCATAATTATAATGTTTAGCTGACTAGAAAGATACAACACTTAAAAATGTGTATGCCCTTAACAACCTTGATTGAAAACACATAAAGCGAACATTAACAGAACCCAAAGGCAAAGCACTCTATTCCACAACTATAGTGTGTGAATTTAACATCTCAGAGTAATTGATAGACCAAGCATACAACATAATCAGGAAAGAAATAGAGGATTTGAACATGATTTACAGCCTTCCCTTTTGTGGGCATATATAAAGCATTGTACCCTAGAACTTAAGAATGCATGCTCTTCAAGCAGATGCAGAGTGTTTATAATATCTTCCCCCATATATTGGACCGTAAAGCAAAATCTTGACATATGTTATAACAACAGGAGGTTTATTCTAGCTACCAAGCTAGAAAAGAATTTTAAAGAAAGGATAATTAGAAAATATAAATTTTGAAATAGAGAAAAACATTTCTATATAATCAATGGGTCAATGAAGAAATTGTAATGGAAATTAGAAAGTATTTTGAAGGAAATGATAATAAAAATGCTACATATCCAAACTTATGATATTCAGCTAAAGCCATGATTAGAGACAAAATTATATCCTCAAAAGGAATACATATAAAAAAGGAAGGGAACAAAATAATGAGTTAAGCGGCATTCTAGGAAACTAGAAAAAAGAACAGCAAAATAAACTCAAGCAAATAGACGACAAGATATTTTTAGATCTCCCTTAACAAATTAGGGGAATTCCATTATGTTCCTAATTTATTATAGTATTTTATCATGAATGGATGTTGACATATTTTTCTGTCTATTCATGTTTGTATGGACTTTACCCTTTAATCTGCTAATGTGGTAATTATAGCAACAGATTTTATGTTAAATCAACTTTGAATTCTTGAAATAATCCCAATTTGGTCATGATGTGTTCTTCTTTTTGAAATTGTTAGATTACATTTGCTAATGTTTTCTCCAGAGTTTTTGCATTTATGTTTATATAAACATTTATGTTTATAGATTACCTTGTTTTTTTCTCTTATTTTACCATCTTTACCAAATTCTGATACCAAAGTGTTATGAGATTTATAAAATGAGTTGGGAATATGCCCTCCTTTTATTATCTAAAGAATTTGAGGAATTTTAATAATTTTTTCCTTGGATATTTAGTAGAACCTCCTAATGAAACTAAATGGGCTTTGTGGGAAGCGTAATGATTACTCATCCAAATTCTTTGATGGTTATAGGACAACTTTTTTCCTTTTTGAATCAGTTTTGATGAGGTATATTTTCTGAGAATTCATCTATTTCATCTAAATTCTAAAATGTATTGACATAAAATTACTGATAATATTTTCATAAGTTAAATGTCTTCAGGATCTTTTATAAAGTTTAGTTGTTCATTTTTATAGTTATCTCACTTAATCTTAATAATAAACTTATTGGTTCTATGAATGAGGCAGCCGAGGCACAGAAAACTTAAGTCGTCTCTCTATTAATGAATGGAGGATAGATTTTCATCCAGGAAGCTGGACTCAAGCAGGAGTTCCTTGGTTCTTACGTTCTCTCCGTCATTGTAATGATGGTACTGGCATCATAAAGACCTGAGAAAGTATAGTTTTAGTGACAAGGTCATGGTGGTTTGGAGCTATGTTCCTCAGAAAAACATGTTCTTAAACTTAACCATTCCTGCTCCTGTAGGTGTGTAATCTTGTAATAGCTGAGATTACTTCAATTAAGGTGTAGCCCAATTCAATCAGACTGAGTTTTAACCCTACTGGAGTCCTTTATAAGCAGAATGAAATTCAGGCAGATAGGGAGAAAGCCATGGGAAGTCAGAAGCTGAAGGTAAATGGAACCCAAAAGAGAAGGAAGAGACCAGGAAAAACCACCATGTGGATGTCCATGTGACAGAAGAGCCCAGCACAATGGTCACTGGCAACCATCCCTAGAAAACCACAGTCTTTGGGAAAAAAGCATCATCTCAATGAGGCCTTGATTGGGACTTCTAACTTCAATACCATAAGCCAATAAAAATTCCCATTGTTTAAACCTAACCATTGCATGGTATTTGCTTTAGCATGGGGAACCTAAAACATGGGATTTCTATAATTTTATATTTTTATTAACATTCTGTAAAAAATTAAGTAGTTGGATTATAGTTCTAAGGAGGTCAGTGTTGTGAAATCCACCCCTGGATGGGCAAGGTTGGTTTAACCAACTTCCTTGGTCCAAGCTTGTAGTATTGAGGTAGATTAAAATTGCGAGCATTTTATTTTTAAAGAATACTTAAAGAATACTTAAGAAAACTTTTATTACACTGAAGAAAATTTACAAACCTTTGAACTAGGAAGAATATTGTGAACAATTTAACATTTTATAAAGAAAAATATGAGATAAACAGTTATAAAATAAACCTCCTAAAATGATTCATTAAATTTAGAGTGACAGTAACAAAATATTAAGTGCAGTCTGAAGTGTTGTTGCCTGGTTGTTGTTTTTCTTTTATTTTTAAAATCACTCAACATTTATTGCTGTAAATACTAAGTTCTTTCTGCAGTGTTTTAATCCTGCCTTATACATGTAGAAACATACTTGAAGGCTATGATTATCTCTAACTTGTCATGGTGTATTTCAATTATTGTGAAAGTGACTGTGGAAAAATGTACTCATTTAAAATGAAATAATGTGATCTAAGTCTATGAGGTTAAATAAAATGTAAATACTGTATTGCTACAAATAGTATTACAACTCTCTATGTTATGGAAAGTTCTAGAAAGCGTCAACAAAAATGCATACTAATTAGTATTGAGCACAATTACTTTGAAAGAGCAAAACATGACTTAAGTCTTACCCTGTTGTGAATCCCAATATAGAGGTGAATCAAACATGAGCATCATCCTAGATCCCTAAGCCCTCTCTTCTCTCCCCTTCTTCTCCCCAAGGACCTGATGATATGGGTCTTGCTCTGAACCCCTTCAGCCTCTTCCTTGAGCAGCTTGTGGAATAGCAGGGTCAAAAGGGCCACTTGGGGAAACTTGGATTTTACAATCCGTTTCCCACAATTTTTGCCTCTTCTGCTGTTTTTCACATCTTACCTCATTAAGCGTCCTCTCTGTTTCACAGCTGCAAGGCAACTTTCTAGGGTATTTCTCTCATGGTAGCTAATCCAATTTTGATGATACAAAGACGGTAAGAAGTTCATTTTCCATGTATTCCACCATCTTTCTGTGTGAAGTCGTTGTCGTGTGAGAGCAATATCTTCATGCACCTTGCTAATTTCTTTTTCTCTGTTTCTGATCCCTGCTGGATTGATTCACGGCAGAGTTGCAGGAGGCATTGTTGATGTTCTTCAGGAAGGATTTTCAGTTTCTGATGAAGCTTTTGAATCTCCTTTTCTAAGTGTTCATTTTCTTGCTGTGCAGATGCTTGCTCAGTTCCCAAATGTTTATTTTGACATGAAAGTGCTTTGTTGATTTCACTTGCCTTACACAACTTTTTATATGTCACTTACTTTTCCCTTTCAAGCCTGCTTAAAGAGATATTTGAGGTGATAGAATCAATGAGATTTGCCACATCCACATCTATCTGATAAGGCTGGTCTCCTTTCTCAGATTCACTCTTTTCCTCAAATTGCAAACTGATGGCTTGCACATAATCTTCTCCACAGAGAGGAGCACTTTTATTATTTTCAGGGAAATTTCTGTCAGAGATGTTAACTGTTGTTTTTGATCACTGACAATGTGTTCCATCTGTATCCTGGAATTTTCAATATTTTTTCCTGTTCCTTGAGTTCCTGCAGGCTTTCATTCCATTTAGTATATTCTAAGACAAGCCCCTTTAAGGGTTTCCTGAAGCTCAGCATTTTCATTCAAATCAGTAAGTATTTCTTCCTGGCAATGTTCATCATTCTTCTGAGGTACCATTAAAATATTTGTGGCCCCAGTCTCATTGGAATGGAGGGATTTGTATGCCTCATGGAGAGACTGTGTTTCTCCTAGAAGATGAACCATCATCACTCTGTTGAATGAAAATTGAGTGAATTCACTTATTTATTCTTCATCCAGAAAGTATACTACACTTTTCAATGAAATGAGGAACCTGTTACATCCTTGTTATGTACTGCTAAACACAAAGTTTTTAACACTGGAGGACTGGTCTTTCCTGCTGCTAACCTGAGCTCTTTATACAGTTTAGTTATCCATCCAATCTTCTCACTGACTATATGATATTGTTCCTTTAGAGCAGAAATTTGCTTGGCATGCTCTTTCTCTTTCAAACTATGTGACTTGCCTTGTACCATGACAGCAATCAAGGAAGCACATATTAAAATTTCCAAGCAAAATTCAAATGGACTTGGGTCTTACATCCAGAATTCAGACAAGATCATGAGAACACTGGACAGCTGCTCTAGAACTCGCTGAAAAGACATTTTTGTGATCCTCAGTAGGACTCCCGTGGCTGCAAATGACCCACAGATATGCTTCTGGCCAGTAGCTTCTGGTCTACAACTGCTGGTTTGGAACCCTGTGAGTGTTCTGCCTTAAACAAAACAAATGCCTAGCAACTGGAAGAGACTATCAGTGGGGCTGGTAGTGGGGGAGACAGGTTTTATGAATGAGTGCTTCCTAACTTTATCTGGTCACTACAAATATAAAGGGCTTTTATTTTAAAGTATATAAGGAGAAACAGAAAAAAAAAATGATTATAGCAAAAGCAAACCAACTTGTGTACTGAGCCACTCCAAGTTCACATTTCCACACAGGAAATGCAGAGAATCCAAGAAGTGCCATGCCATTGCCATTCTCTACACATGAACATCTCTGTGCATTGTGTAGTGTTAAAAAGTGAGGCACTCTGCAATGGAGTACTTATATGGGCTTTCCCAGTGTGAGGCTACATATTCTCCAGCTGTTACGCTTTCATCTGTAGCTTCCAAGTAATTCTGTCTGCTGAGGACCCAGTATCTCTCTACATGGGGAACAAACTTCTTAATTTTTTTTTTTTTTTGTCATTTGACCAATGATGTGGCTTAAGAGGAAAAGGGTAAACAATGGAATGAAGTCACTGGAAGATTTCAATTGTAAGAACTAAGAGACATCTATCAGAACTGGCAAAGCCTTCACATTTCATGGATTTCCAGGCAGCCAGTTTGTCTCTGTTTAATCTAATTCTTCTCAATGGAGGAGATTCTCCTCACTTTGTGACCTAGTAGAGGGAGTCCTTCCATCAGTGGACATGTCACTTTCATCATGAGATTGCATGACTACCTCCTTTCCAATGTTTCTTCACCTTTTGTAACTTCAAATGAAATCACACTCTCTTGGTTTCTTTCCTGCAATCTTAGTCTCTTCAGTCCCTGGTCCATCACCTATTATTTTGTGTAGGCTTTTATTTACAAGAGAACTACACAGAACACAAATCCACTCCCAGAATGAATAAGGAAGTACTTTTCACTGTTAAAGACCTGCATAAAGTCAACATCATTGCATGCCTAGGCTAATGCAGTAACTTACAATTTGTCTCTTTTTTATTTTCTATAGAGAAGCCATTTCATTTTAAAAACATAAACTGCACCATGTATGTCATTCCTTGCTTATAAACATTCTGTTGAGGGTAATATTTTAAAATTTATTATGCTTTTATTTTCCTTTTATTACTAAAAAGACAACCTTTGTCCTAGTCTTCCCAAGATACCCACCCGGTTGAGGAGATATTAGGACTTATTACAGAAGTAATATTATAAAGGGGGTTTGGGGGTGTGTTCTAGTTTGCTAGATGCCAGAATGCAACACACCAGAGACAGATTGGCTTTTAATAAAAGGGGATTTATTTTGTTAGTTCTTCAGAGGAAAGGCAGCTAACTTTCAACTGAAGTTCTTTCTTAAGTGGGAAGGCACAGGGTGATCTCTGCTGGTCTTCTCTCCAGGCTTCTGGGTTCCAACAACTTTCCCTGGGGTGACTTCTTTCTGCATCTCCAGAGGCCTGGGCTGAGCTGCGAGTGCTGAGATGAGGTATGCTGAGCTGCTTGGGCTGTGCTACATTGAGCTCTCTCATTCAAGCACCAGCCAATTAATTCAAACATCATTCATTGCAGCAGGCATGCCTCTGAGCGGACTGCAGATGTAATGAGCAACAGATGAGGTTCATGTACCATTGGCTAATGTCCACAGCACAGAACTATGTACCTTCACCTGGCCAAGTTGATAACTGAATCTAACTAACCAGGGTATATGAGACAATGAAAGGAAGGAAGCCAATATGGGGTAAATTAATAAACAGATTATCTCTGTGGGCATCTAAGGCCTAATCTCACTGGAGATTTCTTGTGGACTACATATAACCTACTTCAGATTTATTCCACTTGAAGGTGAGATGGATGGGCTATTTATCTACCAACTCTCCACTGACAGTTAATTCTGAGAAAATTAACTTTCTGGCACTTAAGGCCAGCTTTGCTCACAGACCTAACACACTTCAGTAATTAGAGCATACCCTCAGGAAGAGGTTCAGAGGTGCTTGCAGTAAAAAGCCATCTGTATAGATGGGAGCACTGAATGTCAAGAGGATATGGGCAAAGCATCAACTGTGTCTATTACAGTTTACCATTTAACTGCTTTAATCAACTTTTGTCCCATGTTATGTTCACTCCATCTGGTAACTGATTCCTCAAAGTGGCAGCCAGTCATAATTTCTTTAAAACAAAACAAAATAAAAAAAAAATCAATAGAGGGATTTATGGGGCAGCTACGGTCCTGGTCACTGCAGTTGGTCCTAAGGATATAATAGATATTCATTTTCTCCCTTTTCTAATATCCTATCTCAACTCCTCTCAATACTTCTGCTATCTTAGGTTGCTTTCACAATGGATAACCCAGAAATTTAATCTTGAGAGGTCTGAGCCACTGGTTACTGTGTCCTAGTCATATCATGATTGCTTCAACTTCCCATTCATGTTTATCACTGGGAAAGAGGCACAAAGATTCATCCCAGTATTCTTAATATACTCTTCCCTGTTCCCTTTGTCTAAAGACAACCATAGTTTCTAACTATAGTCAAGATTTGTTATGCCCATTACTATAACAATTCCTTTCTTTGTCTGCTTGTATATTGGCATGAGGAGCCAAAAATGACCAGCTGGCAACCATATCTTTGGGTGTAAAGGGTTTAAGGGAATTCTTACTGTGAACTCTGGGTTCCCTGTTTTGGGAACCAGAACTTTTAATCAAGATGGATCTAAAGTTGCAGGGTCAGGGAGCACAAATTTTCCCAAGAAGGTGACTGGAGTGATTATGAGGATGGTCACTCCTTCCTAGCTCCTTTGTTCCAGGATCCATGTGTCTAATTCTCATCCAAAATGTACCCTATAATGGCCATGTAATTGTTTAAAGAATATATTATAGCTCAAGTAACCATATTCTTCCAATTATACCGAGTGTCTCACTTGTGACAAACTCATGCCTCAGCTGTGCCTTTAAGAGCCCATCAAATATTCTATCAGCATGACAGTTTTCATGGTCATATGCTCATCATCATACCTAACTTACTGCATTTGTGTGACTGAGTGGCTGAGCTGACAGTATTGACCCAAAGACTCATGCATATTGCACCCATTCCTGGAGGTCCTTCCATCATGCTTTTCCACAGACTCCTTGACTTTGATCTTTCCATTTTGCCACTTCTTGAGCTCTGGCACATTCAAGCCATTCATCAACGCCCAAGAAACCATGAATAAATTTACCTTGGTCTTCTCCTTCCACACAAATTTTATGGTGGGGTATACTGCATACAGCTCTGTCCACTGTAAGAATTTCAAATTAACTGTATATTAAAACAATTCCTTAGCAAGATCATAGTTTGCAAGCAATCCATTTTTCAGCTCAGAGAGCTGTGAAGAGAGGAAAAAGCATCAGTGCAATGGAGTTGTACAACATGATGTCTAGACCACCTGTTTGTGTATTACTTGTACTTTCCAGACCTACTTGGGCCCAAACCCAAATATACAATTTTCCTTGAATAATGGCTTGCTGCTGAGCCTGACCAACTCTATGACTTGGTGGTTTTGATAATACCCTGTTAAGACAGACAGCATCCATAATACAACCACTCCATATCTCATTATGGGCTACTCAATCTCTATCAGGGCCCAGTAGCAGGTCAGAAGCTGCTTTTTGAATAGGTAAGTGGTCAGAAGTCTAACTTGAATTATAAAAACAGAGTCACAGCCCCTTAATCAATCCCGAGACTTGAGACAGTTTACAGATACGGAGCCCCTTGAATGAGGGGGAGACCAAGTCCCTCTTGGGAAGGACCCTGTTACACTACCACAAATTTATACTGTTAATCTTCCTCTCCGCCTTCTCCAAGGAGATCTATGGCCTTTTACCAGGGTAACTATGCTTTGGGAAAAAGAAAATGATCAGATATTTTGAGGACTGTTAGACACTGGTTCAGAAGTGACATTAATTTCAGGGGACCCAAAGCATCAATCTGGTTCACCAGTCAGAGTAATGGCTTATGGAAGTCAGGTGATTGATGGAGTTTTAGTTCAGGTTCATCTCATAATGGGTCCAGTGGGTCTTTGGACCCATTTTCTCAGTTCCAGAATGCATAATTGGAATAGACATACTGAGCAACTGGCAGAATCCTCAACTGGTTCTCTGACTCATGTAGTGAGGGCTATTGTTGCAGGAAAGGCCAAGTGGAAGTCATTAGAATTGCCCTTATCTAATAAAATAGTGAATCAGAAGCAATATCAGATTCCTGGAGAGATTGCAGAGATTAGTGCCACTCTTAAGGACTTGAAGGATGCAGGGGTGGTGATTCCCACCATATCCTCACTCAACTCTTCTATTTGGCTTGTGCAGAAAATGGATCAGTCTTGGGGGGTGACAGTGGATTATCATAGACTCAATTGCAGCTGCTGTTCCAGATGTTGTATCATTGCTTGAGCCAATCAACTCATTCCCCGGTGCCTGGCATGTAGCTATTGATGTGGTAAATGATTTTCTCTCAATAGCTATTGATAAGGACCACCAGAAACAGTTTTCTTTCAGCTGGCAATGCTGGCAATATATTTTCACTGTCCTACCTCAGGGGTAAACCAACTCGTCAGCCCTATGTCAAAATTGATCATTTCTCCCTCCCAAAAAACACCATGCTGGTCTATTACATTGATGATATCACGTTGATTGGACCTAGTGAGAAAGAAGGAGTCACTACTCTAGACTTATTGGTAAAACATTTGTGTGTCAGAAGATGGGAGATAAATCCATCAAAAATACAGGGGCCCTCCACCTCAGTGAAATTTCTAGGTGTCCAGTGGTGTAGGACATATCCTTTCTAAGGTGAAGAATAAGCTGTTGCACCTGGCTCCTCCTGTGACCAAAAAAGAGGCACAAAGCCTAGTTGGTCTCTTTGGATTTTGGAGTGCTACTCCTGTCCATTTACCGAGTGACCAGAAAAGCAGCTAGCTTTGAGTGGGAACTGAACAAGAGGAGGCTCTGTGACAGGTCCAGCCTGCTGCACAAGCCGCTTTGCCATTGGACCATGTGATCCAGTGTCAGTGGCAAATAGAGATTCTACTGGAGCCTTCAGCAGACCCCCATAGGAAAACCATAATGCAGGCCCTTAGGATTTTGGAGTGAGGCCTTGCCATCCTCTGCAGATAACTACTCTCATTTTGAGAAAGAGCTTTTGTCCTGCTTCTGGGCTTTAGTAGAGACTGAACACTTAACCATGGACCACCAAGTTACCATGAGACTTACCTGAGTTGCCTTTCATGAGCTGGGTGTTGTCTAGCCCACCACACTATAAAGTTGGGCTGCACAGCAGTACTCCATCATAAAATGGAAATGGTATATTATTAATATGGTCAGAGCAGGTTCTGAAGGCACAACTAAATTATGTGAAGAAGTGGCCCAAATGCCCATGGCCCCCATTCCTGCCACACTATCTTCTCTTTCTCAGCCCAGTGCTATGGCCTCTTCGGGGTGTTCCTTATAGTCAGCTGACTGTGGAAGAGAAAACTCATGCCTGGCTTACAGATGTTTCTCCATGATATGCTGGTACCACCTGAAAGTGGACAGCTGTAGCACTGCAACCTCTTTCCAGGATGTCCCTAAGGGACAGTGGTGAGGGAAAATCCTCCCAGTGGGTGGAATTTTGAGCAGTGCACCTGACTGTTCATTTTGCTTGAAAGGAGAACTGGCCAGAGGTGCATTTGTATACTGACTCATGGGCTGTTGCTAATGGTTTGGATGGATGGTCTAGGACTTGGAAGAAGCATGATGGAAAACTGGTGACAAAGAGGTCTGGGGAAGAGGCATGTGAATAGACCTTACTGAGTGGGCAAAAAACATGAAGGTATTTGTGTACCATGTTAATGTGCACCAGAGGGTGATTTCAGCAGAAGGAGTTTTAATAATCAAGAGGATAAGATTACCCATTCTATGGATACCAGTCAGCCTCTTCCCCCAGCAACTCCTGTCATTGCCCAATAGGCTCATGAACAAAGTCATCTGGCAGTAAAGATGCAGGTTATGCATGGGCTTATCAACATAGACTTCCACTCACCAAGGCCAATCAGGCTACAGCTACTACTGAGTGCCCAAGTTAAAGGCAGCAAGAACCCACACTCAGCTCCCAATATGGCAACATTCCCTGAGGAAATCAGCCTGCTATCTGGTGGCAAGTTGATTGCATTGGACCACTTCTATCTTGGAAGGGGCAGAAATTTATTCTAACTGGAATAGACACATACTCTGGACATGGGTTTGCCATCACTGCAAGCAATGCTTCTACCAAAACTACCATCCTTGGACTTACAGAATGTCTTATTCACCATCATGGTATCTCATACAGCATTGTTTCTGGTCAAGGAAGCCACTTCACTGCAAATGAAGTGTGGGAATGGGAACATGCTCATGAAATTCTCTCATCTTATCATGATCCCCATCATCCTGAAGTAGCTGAATGGATAGAGTGGTGAAATGGTCTTTTGATGATTATATTATGGTAGCAACCAGGTGGCAATACCTTGCAGGGCTGAGACAATGTTCTCCAGGAGGTTGTACATGCTCTGAATCAGCATCCAATCTATGGTGTTGTTTCTGCTATAGCCAAGATTCATGGGTCCAGGAATCAATGGGTGGAAATGAGAGTGGCACCATTTGCTATCAACCCTAGTGATTCACTCAGAAAATTTTTGCTTCCTGTTCCTGAACCTTGAGTGTTGCTGGTCTACAGGTTTTAGTTCCAGAAGGAAGGGAAACAACAATGATTACATTGAACTGGAAGCTAACACAGCCACCTGGCCACTTTTGTCTTCTCGTGCCACTAAATCAACAGGTACAAAAGGGGATTACTTTACTGTCTGGGGTGATTGATCCTGACTGTCAAGGGGAAATAGGACTGCAACTACATGATGGAGGTAAAGAAGAGTTTTCCTGGAATACTGGAGACCCTCTGGGGCATCTCTTAGTACTAACATGCCCTATGATTAAAGTCAATGCAAAACTGCAACAATCCAGTCCAGGCAGGACTACCAATGGCTCAGAAACTTCAGGAATGAAGGTTTGGGTCACCCCACCAGGTAAAGAACTAAAGTGCTTGTTGAGGATAAAGGGAACATGGAATGGTCAGTGGAAGAAGGTAGTGATAAATATGAACTACAGCCATGTGATCAGTTACAGAAATAAGAGAAATGAGAACTGCAATACTATGAATACTTCTTCCTTGCATTGTAATGAGTGTCTATGTATTTGTACATAAAGCAAATGTCTTTGCTTTTCTCTCTATTTTATCCCCTTTATCATATGGCATAAGTTGTGTGGTTCATGTTATATTATTAAAATTGTAGGATATCAAGTTTAAGAGTGAATATTACCCAAGGATTTGTACCCTATTCTGCAGAGATTTAATGCCTTTCTGGTTGTATGCTGCTCATTTGAGTACTGTTAGGTGACAAAAAATGTGTCTGTTTTGTTTTCTTTATAGAGATCAAACATGTTTAAGATGACATATATAGCTGCCAAATTGACAAGGGGTGGACTACGGTGGTCAGGTTCATGTCTCAACTTGGCCAGTTGATGGTGCCCAGTTGTCTGCTCAAGCAAGCACTGGCCTATCTGTTGCTGTGAGGACATTTCATGGACTTAAATCATGAGCACATTGGTTGCATCCATGGCTGATTACATCTGCAGTCAACTAAGGGGACTGTCTTCTGCAATGGGTGGTGCTAAATCTAATCACCTGAAGGCTTTTAAGGAGAATTCAGAAGAGAGAATCTCTCCTTCAATGTCAGCCAGCCAGCCTCTCCTAGGGAGTTCATTGAGGACCTTCACTAGAGCTGTCAGCTCACAGCCTGCCCTAGGGATCTTGGACTCTTACATCCCCATGGTTGAGTGAGACACTTTTATAAATTTATTATTTACAGCTATCTCCTGTTGATTCTGTTTCTCAAAAGAACGCTCACTAAAACAGAAACTATGCTCAATTCCACTGGAGGCTTCTGGAGGCCTGTAGAGAACCTGTGTCAGAATCATCCCATCAGAGGACTCCCATTTGCCATTGATTAAAGACTGTTCCAGAGGCGTTGACTCCCTAGCACCTCCAGCCTACTTTTAGCTGACCACACTTGCAGCTATGAGCGAGGAAGCCTCAGGCAGAGAGCCACAGGTGGTTATAGAAAGACCCTTCTGCACGTAAGGGAATGGTTGGGAATAGGGCCTGAGTTCAGATGGTAAAGTGAAAACCGAGAAATGACCATAGGATTTGCCCACCTGGAGTTTCTCACGGAGATCTTGACAGGGCATTTTCAGTGACTTGGTGGGAATTCACTGCAGTGGGAACAACTGCAGAAGCCTGTTTGAAACAAGTTCAAGAGAGAGGGAGGAGGAGAAGTAGAGGAAAAAGTAGAAAAATCTTTTTAGCAGACTTTTGTGATGAAGGGTAGTAGAACAATGGGGGAAAAGATGGAAGGGGAGATAAGGCCAAGGGAAGGTTGGTTTTTAAAAAATATAATTATGAAATATTGTAGGTCATTTATATGCATATAGGGATGATTCAGTAGAGATGGAAAATTTGATGATACATGAGAAAGAATTTGCTGCCTTGGGAGTGGGAGTGGTGATAGTGGCTTTAGATTGAGCATGGAGAAGTCCTTTATTGTTTATTTGTTTTTATTTCTTTATTTGTTTTTATTTATTTATGTCTATAAGCACCCCAAGAGTGAGGTTTGTGCTCATCTTATTCAAAGTGCTTAGTCACATCCCCAGTGCTCAGAACTAGACTTGTCACATAGGAGAAAATCGGTGTTTGTTGAATGGATGAATCAATTAATGAATGAATGAACATAGTTCATTAGTGTCTTCATGTGATAGGAAAATTCTTGAGTATTAGGTTCAATTATTTTAGCTTCGGACCCTGCCTAAGTACAATTGACACACTGTATACCTGAGGGAAGGGTAATCAAATCATCATGCACATAACTAAATCAATCACTTTTTCATCTAAGTAAGAAATTTGACTTTTCAAGTGGGGATTTTAGCAAAAGCAGTTTCAGTGGAGCGATGGAAACAGAAGCCTGTTGGGAGCAAAGGACAGAAAGGATCACAAAGATTTTGCCCACTGCTATACAGCAGGTCTTATTCCATTAAACTCATCCAAGATCACCTTCTACTTCTGCTTATTTACTGTTCCAATATCTAATTCTCCTGCCCAGATCCTCAAAAACAATATTTGTATTCTAAACATAATTGAAAAGGAATTCAGCTAATTGATTGATCTCCTCTGATTCTTTTTTCTGACTACTATGTTTATTAGCCTTCCTTAGCAGCAGTTGAAATTCCCATCTCTCAAGGGTAGTGCTACAAAAGGCAGAACCAATCTTTCCTCTCACTAGCTTCTCTGTGAACTCTCCGTGGGTGTGTGACATTACAAAAATAGAAGTGGCAGAGCAGTACTCTCAGTTACTTGGAATTGCAACAGAGCGAAACGTGAAATTTGCTTTTGCAGCTGTTCTTTACAACAAGGCACCAATTTGAATCATGAGTATTTTTCTTTTTTTTCCTTTCAATCCATACTGGTTACCAAACAACAAGGTCAAACTTGTTAGCTTTGTGAACTTGACTGCAATGTTGTTCAGTACTTTTTAGATTGTGAGCTGGTGCCTTCCATTTCCCAGGGAGTGCTTGGTCAATTAAATAAGCTTAAATGAATAGAATGTCGGAATGACTGACATTCAGTTATGGACATTATTTTGATTTTCCAGTTTAATTCACTCTTGAAATGCTTCATCGGCAGTTCTGTGGAAATTTAGCTTCTGACTGGGGTGTAGTAATTGATATTTGCTATCAGTTCAAGATTCAGCAAAGTATTGCTTTTTTAATTTGATTAACACTTATAGTTCAAATATAAACATTAGTAATGCCTAATTCACATAATAGCCAAATATTTCATAATCACATATGAAAAGCTTGGTCTAATATTTATTGCATCCTAGGAATTTATCTGTTAATTCTCGATTGCCTAGGCATGGATTATAAACATTGATTCTTCCCTTTACAAATTCTGGGTAGTAAACTGTATTAAAAAAGAAAAAAAACAAGTTCACAGCCTTTGTGTTACTGGATATGCATAACCTCTTTTTGTCCAAGACACATATTTTTAGAAAACTTATTATGGTTCACAAATACCTTGAACATTCCTCAATATAATTAAAGCAGGAAGGAGGTATTTTTATATAGGTAGAGAATGCACCTTTGGGTTCCAATCCCAGTTGCCCCACTAAACAACTGCAGGCTCTTGGACAAGTCATTTCCCATTATAATTTCCCATTATAAGCAAGGTTCAGTTTGCTCATCATTACTAAAGTCTAATCTAAACACATGTCCTATTTGCTTTTCAGGATTATTGTGAACTGATGACAGGACCCATGTCCTATTCATCTTGTAGCCACAATATGACAAATGCTATGTAGTTCAATACAAATTGATTGAGTGTTAAATGAACGTGAAGATATCCTGCCAACTACAAAACATCAAACAAATGTACAAAGGATTGTGTATAAAGTGTTATATTGCCTAGGTCCTTCTTTCTTTCCATTTTTATAATTGAGAATGAAAGAGTGTTTCTCCTGAGAAGCCTTCTCTGATATTCAGCACTAGTCCAATTCATGGCTAATGCAATTCACTCAGCTGGCTTTCTTACTTATTTACTCATCAGAAATTTTGAGTACCTCTGGGGCATAGAGCTGGCCCTATGGTTGCTGTTGATATATCAAGGTGTGGCCCACATTTGTGAAAAGGTTTTGTTTTGGAGATAAGTATAGGAAGAGTCCCTTAGCTCCGGTAATACACCACAGCCTGGCTGTTTCATCATATCCAGAAAGAATGAACAAGGAATTCCTTCCCATGTGTCCTACAGTAGTACAAAGGCAGGAGAAGGCAGTAAACTTCTGTTTCTGTGGAAATATACCTGATCAGACAGGCAAGAGGCATTCGTTCCAATTACCTAGATGGGAGAATACTTTTGTCCTGCAGGGTGTGTGTTGCTATGGAAGGCAAGGTCAGGCTGGACCAAACCCCAGAGAGAGGAAAAGAAGAAACATTTGGAGTTTGTTTTGTTCATAAGAAACTGATATGTGATTGAATATATGCAGAAAAATGATTGGTTTGATGGGGGATAACAATTTTGATAGTTCTTGAAAATATCTTCATCTACAAACCAACTGTTTTGGTTTGCTTGTGCTGCTTGAATGCAATATACCAAAAATGGGTTGGCTTTTATAAAGGGAATTTATTAAGTTACAAGTTTATGGTTCTAAGACCATAATAACATCCAAACTAAGGCATCCAGAGAAAGATACCTTGACCCAAGAAAGGCCAACATCTGTCACATGAATAGGCATATGGCTGGCATATGCTGGTCCTTATTCCAGGTTCCATTGCTTCCAGCTTCTGATGCCAGTGGTTTCCTCTCTAAGTGTCTGTGGGCCTTCATTTAGCTCCTCTAGGACATGACACTTGGTTCTGGCTTGCTTAGCATCTCATGGGAAGTTACACAGTGACATCTGCTGGGCTCTGCATCTCCAGACATGCATGTCTAGACATCTTTCTCTGTCAGCACTCCAAGCATCTCCAAATGTCTGCATTTCTGTCAGCTCTGAAATAACTGTGTTTACTCCAAAATATCTTCCCCTTTAAAGGACTCCAGTAAACTAACCAAGACCCACCTTGAATGGGCAGAGTCACATCTCCATCTAGTCAAAAGGCTACACCAATATTTGGGGGTGTCACATCTCCACGGAAGCAATCCAGTTAAAATTTTCACCCCACAATACCAAATCAAGATTGAAAGAAACATGGCTGCCCCCACAAGATTGGGTCAGCAGAAAGGGTATGGATTTTCTGCGGTACATAACAGCCTCAAGCCAGCATACCAACACACAAATCCATAAATGATCTCATAAATCTAAAATTCTTGTGGAGTATGCTGCCCTTGAGATCCTTAGAACTAGGAACTAGGAGTGACGTGTTGGGGAATGCAAACTATGGAATGGTGGAGATGACTTCCTAAACAATCATAACAACTAAAGAAGGAACTTGAACTTCTTGGACATTTCCTATGTGCTAAATGCTATTATTCATTATCCCCTTCTACCCTCAGAACAAGTACATGAGCTTTGAAAGGTGAGGGAAATGAGGTTCAAAAGATAAATAAAATAGTATCACATAGTTAATGTGTGGATCTAATTGTGTCCCCCCCCCGAAAAAAAATATGTTCAAGTCTTAACTTCTATCTTGTGAATATGAACTTATTTGTAATTAGCATCTTTGAAGATTTTATCAGTTAAGGTGAGACCAAACTGGACTAGGATGGACCTTGATTCCATAAGGAAAGAAAATATGACATATATAGAGAGATGGTCATGGGACAGAGGCAGAGATTGTTCTACTAGAACTAAGGAGAGCAAGAGATTGCCAGCTACCCACCAGAAACCAGGAAAGAGGCATGGAACAGATTCTCCCATTAAGAGGAAACATGACCCTGCTAACACCTTCATTTCAGACTTCTAGATTTCAGAACCATGGAACAATGAATCCCTGTTGTTTAAACCCAATAGTCTGTGGACTTTGTTACGGAAGTCCTGAAAAACTAAGACAGTTGAAGAGAAACAAAGTTGAGATTTGAACCTAGGTTGCTGGGCTCCAAAGTCCAGGCATTTAATTGCTACAATATATTACATCTTTGAGGTCTAATGTTTATTGACTGGCCATTTCAAAATAAATTCTTTAGGGTAATGCATTATTGCCTATTTATTTGCAAGACTTTGTTCTGCCTCTGAACACAGAATTCAAGTGAGAAGTTGGCTTCTAATAAAGGATTATGTTAGGGAGAAAACCAAGTCCCGAGACTCTTTCTCTGCCATCATATTGCTTAATAGCCATGTTTGGGCCAGTATCTGCAATCAGGTTGTGCAATTCCACTGGGGCGATAGAATCTACTTTATTCTGGTCATGTTGTGTGGACAGGCTGTTGAGAGAGTGCAGAAAACGTACATGTTAGAGTTGAGCCCAGAATTACATTCATACATTTGCTTAAGAAAAATTTTTTGAGGATCTACTGTGTGCTGACGATCTAGAAATGAAAGATAGAGCCCTCATCAACAAGGGCTTCATAAAGAGGAAGACATTATAAATTTGGTGTAGTAGCTTCTTGACAGCTAAAATCAAATGATCAAATATCCTTCAATGGGTTGACATAAACAACGGAAATGTATTGGCTTATGGTTTTGAGGCTGGAAGTCTACAATCTAGGCATCAACAATGCAATGTTTCTCCCTGGAGTCTGTGGTGTTTTGAGGTTCACTGCTGGCAATTTTTTGTCTTTGACTTTTCTGTCACATGTCAATGCAAATGGCAATGTCTTCTCATTTCTCCTTTCTCCTCTGGGTTCTGTTGACTCTTGACTTCTTTTCATGACTCTTTCTCTCATTCTGCTTGTAAAGGACTCTAGTAACCTGGATTAAAGCCCAAAACTGATTCAGTTTGCCACACCTTAACTAAAAATAAGCTCTTCAGAAGGTCCTGTATACAATGGATTCATGCCCAAAGGAAAGGATAAGATTAAGAACATATTTTCCTGGGATGCATAATTCAATCCCCAACACTCAGTGTCATGCACGTCTTAAAAGAGGCATGCTCTGCGTGTCTGTCATTCCATACCAAGGGGGAGCATTGAATGCAATCTTGAAACATGGAGAAGGGACAAGGAAGTCTCAGGAAGTCCTGCCATGGGAAGCTATGGCTTTAGCTTCCAGAGGAATAAGTAAGAGTAAGCCAAAAAGATTCAAGGGATATCTGTGGAGCATTCCTGTGGAGTGATCTAATAGGCAGTGAGAGTTTACCAGTCTCAAAAACATTTAAATTATTTGATGACAGGCAAAATTGAATCAGGACCTCTGTAGCTGTGTTGGCACAGCAGCCCACAGAGCTCCTCCGAAGGGTTAGGGTGAGACCTTGACATCTGGGTAGGATTTTACAATTTACAAACCATCATCTCATTTGATTCCCCTGTGAGAGAGGCGTTACTTTCCTTATTTTATAAACAATGATATTGTGTAATTTGCCCAAATTCCCACAGCTCTGATAGGTGAGGTTATAATTCAAACTCTCACTTCCGACTCCAGTACCTTTTTTCTGTACCACTGGCACTCACTGCAACTTGACTATGAACTTTTTAGGAAGCTAAAGCCTTCTGAAATAAAGCCAAAGAAAAGACTAGAAAAAATAGATGCTGCCTAGGTATGGGTGGCTGCAGATGAGAGATGCTGGGGCAGGTGTTGGGGGACAATCTTGCTGGGGTGGAAGCCAGCAATGGCTGGAACAAGAAGGCAGGAAGGAGCAGGATCTGAGAAGTCAGAGAGCCAGCCACAGACAATTGTGGAATGATTGTATAGCTTTAATCCCAAAACTAAAATTGGGATCTCATTGATCAGGTCCCACAGGTACCGATAAATCTTCCAGGACTTATCAGCTACCCTCCTTCCCCTGGTTAGATTAGATTCTCTCTTCCAATCATTCAGAATGAATCTTGGATGTAAATAATTGGTCGAGCTTTGCTGGTGCCAAGGTTCTGGATATTAGCCTGGCCCATACCCACCCCTAATGCTGTATTCACCACGGCGGTGTAATTGCCTGTTGCTGGCTTGTCTTTACTTTCCACTGCAATGTATGCTTTCCAAGACCAGGAGCTGGAATGGAGTGGACAACAAGTAAATACTAAATGAATTGTTGAAAGGGATACAAGCCAGGATGAATTTCATCATTAAAATAGATCAGAGAAGCCCAGGAACATATATTATCTCTGCCTCATTTCATCAACATGTATTGGGGCTTAGTTATATTCCAGGCAAATTCTAGGCATTGAGGAGCACATCAAGGGAGTTGAAACATGGTCCCTGACTTCATAGAACATCTCATATGATGGATCCTGGAGTAAGATCCTCAAGCGATTGAAAATCAGGAAAATAGTCATTTGTGACAACAAAAGACACGAGGGCAGATAATTGTCCTCTGTATGTGCAGCCTAGCTCAAACGCAATACTGCCAACCTGAGCACTAGCTGACTTCTGGGGCAGGGACTCACTGATGATTAAGGAGTTCTCTGACAATGGCTTAGCCTGATTCCTTTAAGGGATAATTGTTGTTGTTGTTGTTGTTTTAAAGAGTCCCCCAATTAAAAAAAAAGTCTTTAGGAGTCAAAAGCTATGGTGATGTGATTATCAGCAGTATATTTGACATTCTACACAGGAAATGACCTCTGAAGTCTTCCTGCCCAAATGGACTGCCCAGCTAACAGTTGACTGCGTGTGAAGCACAAACCAAGAGGAAAAAGAAAACTAATTTCCTTCTGACGCCTTTTGGAGATCTGGATTTTAGAAGGGACACTGTCCTCAAGGAGCAGTATGAGGAGCAAGGAGAGAGCCTTCAGGGGGTCTCAGTCTGTCCAAAAGGGTTGTCAGAGGGCCCCAGGTTCCAAGAAAAATCGTGGGGGCTGCGCCTATTTCACTCTAGCTAAACAATAAATGCCAGACCTGGTTCATTCCCCGTTTTGTGACATGATGTCTATTTTCCCCTCTTTTAAGTCACAGATGGATCTGTTTGCTCTAGCAGGGCATTCTCTCCTTTCCAAGGGTCTAGGCTTGCAGAGGCCCTCAAAAGTAAACACAGCCTCCTCAGGAGCCTCAGGGCTGGGAGCTGTTTCCCTGGAACTCCCTATCCCCCTCCCCAGGTACATGAGGTGAGGTGTATCCACTGCCCTCCTTGGAAGCCTCCCCTTCAAGCTAGCTCCAGCTAGGTATTTTTTGAGGGTGTTATGAAGGCACTTCTTTGCAAAACACTTGGAGGTGCCGAGGAGCTGGAAAAAGCTGGTAAATGGTGGAAAGGAAGGTCTGAGAGCTGCCTGCACAATTTGGAGGGCTTTCCTGGGGAAGAGGAGTGGGTTTGTTCTGGATTACATCAAAGAGCAGAGCAGGGATTGAAGACTCCTGGAAGGTTAGGCAAGGTGGTCAGGATTATCTAGACCAACTGCCTCATCTGTCAGATGAAGACACTGGAGTGGGGTGGGGGGCTTACCTGAGATTGATAGATGCAAAAGATAGAAAAACCAATTTTTGTCTTAAAATTGTTTGAACTAGACTGGTAGCTTACAGTGCAATGGGTATCCCATTGAACAAAGAATTCCCCTTCATTGCAGAAATGTGTGAATAGGGGCTAAATGTCTCCCATAGAAGGTCCCTAGTAGCTCTGTCCAATAGAAGTAATACGTGAGCCACATATATACTTTAGAAATTCCTAGAAGTCACATTAAAAATATAAAGAGAAACAGAAGTTAATTTTAATATTTTATTTAACCCAATATATCTAAAATATTATCTTTTCAACATGCAATCAATAAAAATGATTAAGATAACTTTTATATTTTAAATCCTTCAAATCAAGTGTATCTTTTATACTTAGAGCACATAGCTATTCAAACTGACCACATTTAAAGAGTTCAATAGCCATAATCCTATACCAGGAGAGAAATGAGACTAGATGACTTTTAACATATTTCTTTATTCTTTCTTTAAAATGAATTTATCTTCATTTTTTGCACATATTTATTAAGCATCTACTATAT
The DNA here is from genome assembly GCA_004026745.1 of Myrmecophaga tridactyla. Classification (NCBI taxonomy): domain Eukaryota; kingdom Metazoa; phylum Chordata; class Mammalia; order Pilosa; family Myrmecophagidae; genus Myrmecophaga; species Myrmecophaga tridactyla. The sequence continues at coordinate 93,763 of PVIY010003504.1, forward strand.
TTAGGCACCATGCTCAACTCTTTAACAATGATAGTTAAGCTGAAATTTAAGAAAGACTTAATGATAGAGAAAAATAAAAATACATTGGGTGGAACTAGCTTAAATCAATCATGGTCTCATTAGTCAAGGAGAAGGGTTAGACTCTCTTGTTCTATAACTTATATTTCTCTTAATACCCCCTAATTCACTTATATAATTCCCTTTATTAAATTTATATATTGCTCTTAGCCCAGTTCTCTTTTTCCCCATCTTCAACCTTTATGGCATTCTGGAGGCACCAAAGATTAAGATTTGGCATTCTTGGTTCATCGTTCTAATCAACTGACTTTTTAATCATCTTCATAGTGTAATCAACAATTTTAAGTAATTTTGCTAGCTCCATGGCATCCAAACCTCTATATGGCATGCTACCAAGTCTTTATCCAAGGTACTAATTTTAATAGGTCACCATTCATATTCACTCTCATTTTAAGTTAGAGCGTTCTAAAGGCCAGGTTTTGCAGAAACAAAGCAGTGAATATCGAGGATAAATTTTCAAGAAGAAATGAGGTGCTCAGTCATGACAAATAAATCAGGAAGGTTAAAGTGTGACATCCTTGGGAAGGTCTAAAGGGGAATTTCCGAAAGTCAGGTGGTCTTAAGCCAGTCTGCAGGATAAGAAGGCAAGAACAGGTGGTAAAGAAATAAAGACTATCTTAATGCACTAAAGATATCCCCAAGTGTGAACCCACCGTATTAAACTCTAACTCCCTGACATACACCAGTAGGAGTTTTTTAGAAAGTCTCCAGTTCTTTACATGCTTTGAACTCCTTGAAAGAATTCCTACCAAATTCAAAGGGCTCCCAGGTGATAAAGATGGTGTTATTTTTTCATCACCATTTTTATTCTTATTACAATGAAGTCATTTAAAGAAAAGAAGTGAATGAGCCAGATGCAGCAAGACAAACTCATTTACCTTCTTCCCGGGAGGGTGCTTTAGAATGGGCTCTGTACTTTTGTGAAAGAACAAGCATTTTCAGACTCTAATTCCTCGTTTGCTACCATTCAGCTTACTCATAGATTTTATCCATAGGAAAAAAAAAAAAAGCAATGGCATGAAAAACAGGAAATTTCACCATGCTGCAGGAACTAACTGTTGAAATATTCTAGCGTAAAAAACTATTTATTTACACTAACCACAGGGACAGTCCTGCATCTTCATTTCCTTCTGGGGAATGATAGGTCAGAAAAGAAAAGACAGAACTGGGCATAAGGTCGTACAGGGATTCTTTCATATTTGGGGACTTCGACAGCAACAATACAAATAAATAGGTTGTTAAATAATGTTAAAACAACATTTTTATTTTACCTTTTGATATGTGATTGCTTCTGTGTTTTAAACTCTACATGTTTGAGCTCATTTAATTTTCACAACAGTATGAGGTCTATATGTTTATTATTAGCCTTGTTTTACAGATGAGTAAATGAGAGGCAAAGCTAGAAATCAGGAACTCTAGACAGTGGACACCAGAGCCCCGATCTTGAACATAATTTTATATTGCCTGCGCTTCACACATTACACTTCAAAAGTATCTAGAGAATTAATTTAAAAATAAATGAATGGATGCCAAGAATAGGGAAGCAGTGGGAGAGGCAGAATAAGGCTTAGAAATTTCATAAGTTCCATTAATTTCACAAGCAAATTATAACTGTGAAATGATAAATATATAATTCAATCAAAAGCCTGACAAGTGGATTGTTATTGTGAATAATCATGAAAACAGCACTTATAACAATAAAAAGCATTCACATGTTTCCTGCAACCAATGATCTCAGTTACTAGACCAAATCCAAATGTTTGGTAGAAGGGTCACAGGACAGAGAATCCCATCACCTTTTTCTGGAATTCTATTGTTCATTAAAAAAAAAAAAAAAAAAAAAAAAACAGAAAAACTTGACAGTTCATTTAGTAACAGTCTGAGCTTAATAGTCTTAGGATTTTCTCCTTTTAGTCAAAAGACAAAGGCTGTGCACACATAAATGCCTCACCCAACCTGAATGGAAAGGAGAAAAGCAGTGATATTCGAACCTTATCTGAAATCACTTAGAAAAGAAGAAATTAAGACCCTAAGCTAGCTTTCGAGAGAGAGAATTCTGAAGGCTGTGTTTAGTAACCAACTGAACTGTCCTGAGCAGTCAATATCATTTCACTCCAAATAATTCCATAGCTGAAAAGAAGCTTAAAAATTCAGATCCTTAGCCAGGAAGTTGGAATGCCGAGTGATAAAAGGAGCTGTTGCTCCTGCAAGCTTTGGGGTGAAGAATGTCAGAAATGCAGTCTGCAAGAGAGAAAAAAAAGAGATACCAGAGAGAAAGGCCCAGGATGTTCATGCTATTAAGTGTCCGCCTCCATGGTCTGTCCTTGCTGTATCTGAATATCCCTGTCCATCCAGACACTGCATACTGACTTCCCCTTTTAAGAAGTGAAGACAGATGAGGCTGTGTTTGCCACCATTTTGAATTACATTTGAAATTCCCTCTTCTTGCTCTAGCTCTGTTCTCACAAGCTCTTTTTCCCCTCCTTTTCATCTCTGTTTTTGCTCTTGAGCTCTCAAGTTTAAGGAACAGAGGAATATTTCTTTGTAAATAGCTTTTCAGAGCTATTTCCTAGATGAGGGTTGCAAATTTTAAGTAAGCCAATTACTCGGGGTTCCTAGCACAAAGGAGCAGGTTTCTCTGTTCCATGCATGACACATGCTGCCACACAAATAAGCCCACTAAAAACAAGGGAGCTGGAAGAAGCTGAAGGCCTTGGGATACTGCTGCAATGATGGATGGAAGAGTTGAGTGGGCAGCTCAGGGGCTGAGTCTGGGCTGCACTACCCTCAGGAAATAGAGGCCTGGGAAAGCAGGAATTAGTGTTTGGATGGAAAATGTGCACATTTCTTTCCAAAGCAATGGACTTGCCAGTCTTGAAACAAAAAGATATCCATTTCCTCACAGTAGTTCTATGCAATCTAAAATTTTACAGCCATTAACCCACAGCTGTCCCTAACAAGAAAAGCTTCTAGAGAACTCTTCTACTGCAAACAGAAAGATAAAATACAGACATTAAACGATTCTAGGAGAATGGCAGAATTGATAGACCTTCCCCAGGGCAAACAGCCACCTGGCAATCTACTACTTCAGGAAAGTCAGTATTACAAGTGTCAAACAAAGCCAGCTTGCACATGCAAATCAACAGTTTCCCTTCTTGGTTTTCAAATAACTATTTGAAGGCTTAAAGCATTTTGTCAGAAGCAGCGCAAAACAGGGGGTCAAAGTATGATTTTGGGTTCCTAGTCCTTTGAGAAGACCGAGAAGTATTGTGTGAGTTAAGGAGTACAGGAAGACATCTTGAGTTAAAATCCTTCCCAGCCATGGCTGAAATCTTTCTCTTTACCTTGACACCACCTGAAATGCCACCAGCAATGAATTCCTTAGGACTGACAGGCATTCCTTTGGGAAAGTCATCATTCTCTCCTTCTGTATGACTCAGAATCCATAGGGCCCAAGTAAGGATGGGAGAGTCTGGATTCCGGAGGAGGAAGAGAGGGAGTTTCGGAGTTTATGGGCTTAGGGTCGAGGGAAAGAACGTGAGAGGAGGTGGAAGGGCGTCAGTGACAAACTTGCCTGAGGCCAGCCTTGCAGCTTTAAAATACGACTAAATGATGCTTGAGCTCCGGACATTTCCAGCTGCTTGGAGATTGCTCCATGCTGATGTCATACTCTCATCCCCAAATCACTGTCATGTCCTAAGTTGAACTCGCCCTCCTCCATATCGCCCCATATGCTTCTCCTCCATTTGCCATCTCGCTGAATGTTATCCCCACCCACTCTGTCACCCCACCTTCAAAACCTCAGGATTGCCTCCAACTCCTCCTTTCTCCTCACTCCACATCAAATTAGTCACCAAAGTCTGGTTATTCTACCCCCATAGCATCCCTTGAATTTGTCCCTCACTCCATGACCTATTTGCATTTCTGTTGCTACTGCCCTAACCCAGACCATCATCTCTTGACTATGCTGAAGCAATACCCACCGTTGGGTTTCCCTGCTGTTAATGCATCCTATGTAATGCCATGAGGCCAAACTTTCTGGAAAATAATCATTCCAATATTTTCCATGCTCAAACAATTGTGCCTTCCCATTGCACACCATAATGCAAACTCCCTAGCCTAGATTGTGAAATCCTCCCCAGTTCTAAGTGATCTTCTAGTACTTCCTTTTCCCTGACCATATGCCATAAGCCCTAACTTCAGTGGTTCTTATATGATTTATAATCTCTGACTCTTTGTCTTCACTGTGGTGACCCTTCTGCCTAGGTCACCCTGCCCCCATGATTGCTTCTGGGCCCAGCACCCATCCCATATACTCTAAGAAAATTGAATAAGGTATGCCAGCTGAACACAATCTCTCTTTGCTCTGTATTGTACTGCCTACCCCAAATTCAGTCTCTTTCATCTTTCCTTCTCAATTTGGCTGAATGGGTGGGGAGCAAAGTATCTAGTTGAAAAGACATTTTTCAGCTTCTCTTTAGGAAGGTGTGATGGCTTGAAGCTGTACATACCCCAGAAAGATAAGTTTTTAAAGTTCATCTATTCCTGTGAGTATGAACCCATTGTAAGCAGGACTTTTTGATGAGGCTACTTCAGAAAAGATGTGACCCACCTCATTCAGAATGAGTCTTAATCTTCCTAATGGAATGAATACATAAAAAGAGGAGAAAGCCATGGAAGCAAGAAGCTGAACTCAAAGAAACCCAGAAGAGAAGGGAGAGACCAGAAGATGCTGCCATGTGCCTTAAAATGTGGCAGAAGATCAAAGAGTCACTGCAGCTGGTCTTCAGGAGGAAGATGTGCCAGCTCCAGGCTCAGCTTCTCCTATTCCAAAGCTTTATTAGTCATTATCCTTCATTACTTTAAATGTAGGTAGGGTGAGCAAATGGACTTTGGAAAATGGATTTTGAAAATCTGATGTTTAAAAAAATATCTGATGAGTTTCAGGCAAACATAAACCTGAGGTGATGGCTTTCTTCAGAGCACGAGTGATGATAAATAAATGTTGTTGGGTTCACCTCCCTCTTCTCTAAATGGCCAACAAGGGCCACATTATCTATGCAATAGACACCTCCACACAGACAGCAGAATCAACATAAGCAGCATTTGTGTTTTGTAGTAGAAGACACCCCTTGATTTGGAAATTTTCCCAGCCTCAAAATTACAAGCTAATACATTCCCATTGTTTAAGTCAACCCATTTAATGGTGTTCTAGCTGCTGGAATGTGATATACCAGAAATGGAACTGCTTTTAAAAAGGGGAATTTAATAAGTTGTTAGTTTACTAATTGTAAGTCCTAGAAAATGTCCCAATTAAAGCAACTCTATAAAAATGCCCTAATTAAGACACCAACGAGAGGTTACCTTTACGTAAGAAAGGCCGATGATGTTCAGAGTTTCTCTTGCAACTGGAAAGGCACATGGTGAACATGGTGATGTCTGCTAGCTTTCTCTACAGGCATTTTGCTTCATGAAGTTCCCCCAGAGGCATTTTCCTTCTTCATCTCCAAAGGTCTCTGACTACATGGGCTCTTGTGGTTCTCATGGCTCTCTCGCAGCTCTGTCATCATTCTCCAAAATGCTTCCTCTTTTAAAGGACTCCAGTAAACTAATCAAGACACACCTGGAATGGGTGGAGTCACATGTCCCTCTAATGACAGATTAATACCCACAATTGGGTGAGTCACATCTCTGTGGAGATAACCTAATCGAATTTCCAACCTATATTACTGAATGGGGATTATGACAAACGGTTACTTCTACAAGACAGGATCAAGATTAAAATATGGCTTTTCCAGGGTACATAATCCTTTCAAATCAGCACACATGGCATATACTTTAAGCAACTTAGGAAATTAAAACAGCAGAGATGGTAGAGTGGCACAGTTTTGGATAATGAGATGTGAGCGGAAATTGTTGGTTGGGTTTAAGAATAAAGCTCCTAAAATGGACTGCAGAAGTAGTTGTTACTTATGTATGTTTTGTTCTTTTCCCCCTTTTTAAATTCCTCTTGCCTGGGATGGACTTGGTGGTCTGAGCCTTAAAACCTTAAGGGGCCATCTGGAAAGTTGCAAATACGAGAGGCACTGAGCTAACACCAGCCACTGTCCACCCCTAGAATTCTTGTTATGTGAGAAAAAATAAAGCCCTCACTAATGTAAACCATTTTATACCAGGATTTTTTAGATTTTTAAAATGATTGATTTTTACCAAGATTAATTATTTATTTTATTTATTTACAGACAAATGGAATTCCTCACAGGCACCCCTTCCATAGCATTTTGTTTCTGTACTTATTACAGTATATCACAGCCTGGTTCACAAAGAAGTTATTTTTATGTGCCCATCATCCTTCACTTGCTAAGTCCCAGAGGGCATGAAGCCCTGGCTTTTTCTTCTCTCCCCCACCATTTCTAGCATTTGATGAATACTCATTAACTACTTGTGGAATTCTCTGAGTCTTTTCTGACTCTTACTAAGAGTAGAAGTCCACTTTAGCCAAGTCTTCTCCAGCAAGTGGTGTGTTCTACTGCAGATTTCAAGATAAGAAAGTGAATGAATATATATCATGTCATTACGGTTGAAAGGTCAGTCATAGACCACATTCATGGATTACCCTGGCGCCTGGGTGAAGATATTGCAACTGTGTCATTTGGATCCATGTCTGAGTCTTCTGGGCAAACCCTCAGTTCAAGTGATATTGTGCAAATAGTTGGGATTAGAGCACCAATATAGATCTTTTCTGGATAGAGATAAGACACATTTGTATTATAATTTGGGGAGAAGATTTAATCTCCATATGTAGTTTATAATCTGTGTGTGTGCGTCAGTTGATACACGACATTATTAGAACTCAAGGGACCCTCAAGAGCACTTCATCCAAAACTCCCACCTTATAGATGAAGAGATCAAGTAGTAACTTAGTGACCAGGTTCAGATGGGGTCCAGGAACGTCCACAATGCAGTACCCCATTACAGAGAAAGGTGAGAGAGTTTTATTTTATAAGATAGTTATTGGATATTCCACTTTAATGAGGAGGACACAATAGATTTCTAATCTCCATCAAACTTTTCAAGGCAGTATTTCCCAAACTGTTTTCCAAGAAACATTAATCCTAAAGAGTGTTAATTGGTGTTTAATAATAGAAGCTTTCTGCCATCAAATGAGTTTGCAAAATTTCACACACGCATGTGGGAAAAAATAGAAAAAATATATATTTGTAGTTGTTTCTTCATCTTTGCTTGGTTTAAACCATGGAAAAGTATACCCCATAGATAAGATACTCTCCTTTTGGGGGTTGTCCCTGCATTGAAATAGCTTCGTAGGTGGCATTTACACCAGTAATTCTTATTTTATGGGAGAAATAAATTTGCCTATTATGTGAGAAACAGTAGAAAATGAGCAGATTTTACTGTATGCTGAGATCTCACCTTGAAGTCATGAAGGATAATGGCTAATAAAGCTTTGGAATGGGGGAAGCTGAGCCTGGCGCTGGCACTCTCCCTTTGAGCTGGGCTGGGAAATATCTTTGTGTGATGAAATGCCACTGGGCCTTGATGGGCTATTCAGTGTGAGGTCATGACATAAGAGGTGCCTTCCTCTATGAAACACAAATGCTGCTTGTTTTGATTTTACTGTCTGTGTGGAGGTGACTATTACATAGATAATGTGACTCTTGTTGGCCATTTAGAGAAGAGGGAGATGAGCCCAACATTTATTTATCATCACTTTTGCTTTGAAGAAAGCCATCACCTCAGATTTATGTTTACTTCAAACACATTAGATAAAAAAAAAATCGGGTTTTCCATTTTCCAAAGTTCATTTGCTCACCCCACCTAGATTTGACTGAATGGAAGTTACAGAGCATAACAAGAATAAATACCCTAACATTTTTCTATAAGAATTTTATAAGCATATTGCATACTGAGTTTATATGGAGATTCTAAAGCTTTTAATGTTTAAACTTAAAACTTCCGACTTTTAGTGCTTATAATTGCAAATAGCCTTGTGTATGCAAGTCTTGTTTTTCTGTTTTTAAGTGAGAAAGTACCTTAGGATGGAGTTGGTGGTGTGTGAGGGGGGGTTCTAGTTTGCTAGCTGCCGGAATGCAGTATACCAGAAACAGAATGGCTTTTAAAAAGGGGAATTTAATAAGTTACTAGTTTACAGTTCTAAGGCCAAGAAAATGTCCCAATTAAAACAAGTCTATAGAAATGCCCAATCTAAGGCATCCAGGAAAAGATGCCTTGGTTCGAGAAGGCCAGTGAAGTGCAGGGTTTCTCTCTCAAGAGGAAGGGCACATGATAAACACAGTCAGGGTTTCTCATCTGGAAAAGCACATGGCGAACATGGGTAGGGTTCCTCTCTCATCTGGAAGGGCACATGGCAAACATGGCATCATCTACTAGCTTCTTCTCTTGGTTTCCTGTTTCATGAAGCTCCCCGGGAGGCATTTTTCTTCTTTATCTCCAAAGGTCACTGGCTGGTGGACTCTGCTTCTCGTGGCCATGTCGTTCTGCTCTGCTCTCTCTGAATCACTCTCATTCTCCAAAACGTTTCCTCTTTTATTAGGACTCCAGAAACTTATAAAGAACCACCCAAATGGGTGGAGACGTGTCGTTACCTAATCCAATTTAACAACCACTCTTGATTAAATCATATCTCCAGGGAGATGATCTAACTACAGATTCAAACATTCAGTATTGAATAGGGATTATTCTGCCTTTACGAAAAGGGATTTAGATTAAAACATGGCTTTTCTAGGGGACATACATCCTTTCAAACCAGCACAGGATTCATATTTTTGCAAGGAGGACATTTCTTCACTCTTTCATACATAAAACATGCATTATTGTGATAGAGGTAGGGTGACCAACTGTCTTGATCTCCCTAGCACTGAAGGGATTCCTGGGATGTGGGGTTTTCAGTGCTAAAACTGGTCATGCTAGTTAGATGCTGGATATCCATTATAAATAAAGTGTGGTCAAATCACAGACAATAGTACCTTAACAAAAGTACTTTCTCTGCCTACTCATGGGAACATGAAAGAGGCTGCTAATTTAATAATTCTAGGGTTTCTCTTAGCTTAATTTTAAAGACCTTAAGTGTTTTTGTTTAATTGTTCTTGAGAAGGCTCTAATCCAGAATTATTTGGCTGGGAGCAAATATTGTAGTATAGTTTCTAAAATCAAACTGCTGTAGCAGTTTAGGTGTGATTGAAAAAGGAATAAAGAAACTGGCATGTCAAACTTTGGTGGGGAGATGTTAACTATGGGGCACAACCTAAAATTTACTCTCTCTTGTCTGGAAGTGCACATGGCAAAGCCTTCTAGCTTTCTCTTCTGGCTTCTTGTTTCATGAAGGTCCCTGGGATGTGTTTTCCTTCTTCATCTCCAAAGGCTGCTGGCTGGTGGACTCTCTGCTTTATGGTTCTGTGGTATTCTCTGCTTTCTCAGAATCTCCAGCTTTCTCCAAAATGTTTCCTCCATGGACATAACTTTATCAAGTTTCCAACCTATAGTACTGAATAGGGATTAGAAGAAATGCTTGCTCCCACAAGACTGATGAGGATTAAAACATGGTTTTTCTAGGGTACATAATCTTTTCAAACCAGCACACCATGGTATGGTGAATGCTAAACCTGGATGCGATTTGGCCCATCTTCAGCTGCTTCACTTGTACAAGGACCTGGGTCCTATATATTTGTTTACCACCATAGTCCTGGAATGTAGTTTACCTTCTGGTACATTATGGGGAGCCAATAAATGGTATTTAAGTAAATGAATAAAGAACAATATATTCTGTAATTATATAATTGATGCCTAATGCATGTGGGAAGACTCAAACTTAACTTTCTCAGAATTTAGGATTTATTGAAATAGCTGCATATTACTTGCCTATAGTTAGCAATGTATTTGTATCAATTTATATGTATGTTACCATGCTTCTTTTTGTTGCATCTGACTTTTCCAGAACAAGATGCAGGCTGATTACTTAATCTGAGGGTATACAGTGGATGCATCTTTAGAATTAGCATGCGTTGTAGTGTGTTCCATATCATATTTGGTTCTGAAAATGAGAAATCATTTTCTTCCTTCAGACCCATGTACCCATTTCAGCTTCCTACTTTCTCCAAGAAGCTGCAGTTTTATGAATTGAAAGTGCAGAGCCTGTTGAGTTGATACAGCACACAAAGGGATCCTCAGAAACAGATTTATTTTGGGAGCAGATGCAGATAAATTATACCAGCCTGGATCACAGATGTGCCATTGTGTCTGGAGCTCCTTTTCTTAACTCAGTTTACTCCACTCCCACCTTCATCACCTCTTCTGGCTACTCAATGCTGTCTTGCATTCTGGCTCCTTTCCCTAAAACAAAGACCTTAAAATGTGCTTGGGATCCCCAGCAAAAAGATTTCCTAGGTTATTTTTTTAAATGCAGATTCCAGAGCCCCTTGGCTGCTCAAGCAAATATCAATGCAATGTTTCAGCTTAAACAATGGGAATTCATTTACTTACAGTTTTGAAACTTAAAGAAAGTTCACATCAAATCATCATCAAAAGCAATGACTTCTCTCCAAAGACCATGACGTTCTGGGGCTGGTTGCTGGCAAATCTTGGTCCTTAGCTTGTCACATGGCAAGGCACTGGGTAATGTCTACTTGTCTCTCACTTCTCTTCTCTTCTGGGTTCTATTGATGTTCAGCTTCTGGCTGTTCCCTCTGTGGTGTTCTCTCTCTCTGTCTGAATTTCATTCTGCTTATAAAGAACTCCAATAATTGGATTTAGACCCATCCTGATTGGGGTGGGACACACCTTAACTGACAGAACCTCATCAAAAGGTTCTACTTACAATGGTTCACTCTCTCGGGAATGGATTAAATTTAAGAACCTTTTTTTGCGTGTGTGTGTGGAGTATATACAGGTTCAAATCATCACACCCACCAAGACCTATTGTGCTGGTTTTTCTCCATTTACTTCTCCCAGGTCTATTTTCCACCTTCCTCTGCTTGCTTTGTGCCTTAGGAGACTTGACCTCTGATAATTGTATCCCTAGCTCCTTTGCTGTCTGGCTTCTAATTGGGTTCAGCCAACAGGAAACATCAAAGGGAGATCAGAGAACAGGAGGGGAGAAACATTGGCATACTTCTTCACCTATTTTGCCCATACCACTTCTCTGGCAAAAGCTGCATTTCAAGATGGTTCCTGCTGTACTGCGCCTCCTCTTGAGTCCAGCTCTCACTGGGTTTAGGTAACACAGTCTCCATTCTTTGCCCCTTCAGCCCTAGGAGTTGTAATCTTTCTGCTGTAGCTGGTCTGTGGGTGTCTCAATATCCCTGTTGGTCCTCTTAACTCTGTCTACATCTCAGAAGTTCCTTTATCTTAGTCCCTGTGGTACTTTGGAAACTGTATCTGCACCAGAAAAAGCCATGTTCTTTTAACTCTTTTCTGTGGGTACAGACCTATTGTAGGTGGGACTTATTGTAGGTTATTTCAATTGAAATATGACTCACCCAATTTAAGGTGGGTCTTAATCCACTTACTGAAGTCTCTTAGAAGAGGATAACACACATGCAGAAGCTAAGAGATGAAATGAAAAGAAGCTCACAGAGAAACACCCTGAGAAGTTACAGAAAAGCCCCTGGAGAAGCTACAAGAAGACCCCGAAAACAGAGAGGAAGACAGAAGCTAAAAGCAATGAAACCTGGGAGAGAAGGAAGAGCAGATGCTGGTCATGTGCCTTCCCATGTGACAGAGGGGTCGGATGCCAGTAGCCTGTTTTCAGAGTCTAGGTATCATCCTGTGATGCCTTGAGTTGGGACACTTTCATGGCTTAAGAACTGCAAGTTGCAAATTAATAAATACCGTCATAAAAATCAATCCATTTTTTGTCTATTTCATTCTGGCAGCTCTAGCAAACCAAAAGAATCGCCTATTTGAGCCATCTGGGATGAATTCCATTTCCTAATAAGACCCTAATAATGAGATTACTACTGAATCAGACTTCCTGGACAGCAGGACCTGGAAAATTCCTATTTAAATAGGTTGCTCAGGAAATTCTTATGGCCTTTAAAGTTTAAGAATAATTGACCTTGGAAAACTAGAAAAGATCTGGCATCATTATTTGCACTCTTTTGCCTAACGCTTATAAAATTTAGGACGTTAACTCTCCCAAGGCATTTTACTTCTAATTATGGAGTTGAACATTCATTCTCCCAGTTAATTACAAGTACTGCTGAGCTTATAGGGAGATATTTTAGAAGTTCATGGGACTTTGTCCTTGCCCTGAAATTGTTCTAAAGGCTTGTCTAAGGGTAATCTGTTTCTGATATTTAGAAGGTTTTGAGTTAGAAGGGCTTAGGTTGTCCTTCCTGAGCTCTTTATTTTTTAACATCCTCCATCTCTGAAACTTCTACATGGAACACTTTCTGCCACTTCTCTTTAACTGAATCACTTCTGCCATGCCTTTAAATTCAAGTTAGATGTCATTTTCATTAAGAAGGTTTCTCCGAATCTAAGCCCCAGCATGGGATTAGTAGCCTTCCTTGTGTGATCCTTTGGTAATTTGCTCTATCCATATTGCAGCACCCATTACTGTGTATTATTATTGTTCCCTTTTAACCTGCCTTTGGTCCCAACTAAACTATAAGCTCTTTAAAGGTGGGTCCCTTGTTTCCCCAGATCCCTTGCACAGCTGCTTAAGACCTTTCAGCATAGAAATGTGGGTGGTGGGGTGGTGGAGAGGCTGTGGGAGTGAAACAGTGGAATGAGCACACATAGATGAAACACAAGAGAGTTCATCCTGAGCAGGGTGGGAATGGAGGCTAGGGCTAGATAACCTTGGGAGCCTTTTTGTGCAATGCCAATATGATGAATATTTTGTAGATGGTATCTGAGAAGCTATCAACATAGACACTCAGATACTGACTATAGAATTAGCTAAGTGAGAAGAAAAAAATATTTGCTATTTCTTTGACAGTGCAGTTAAAGTAATTTATAAAAACTGATTATTCTGAAATTCTTTGCAGTATTTTAATAATTGTATATGTCATGAAATAGATTTTGTATGTGTTGTATATTTGTAATTAATTACAACATGTTTGTTTTTGTTTGCTTCTAGAGCATATTTGTCTGTTTGTAACTTGGAAAAATAGACTATGCTAAGGGTGCTAATAGATGTGTTCTCATGATCCCACGGGGTCATGGACCAGGGCCATCAAAATCCAGTTGGATTGGAGGGGGTTCAAGAAGGTACTTGGACATGGCTGAACTGTGTTTTCAAGAATAGGAGAGTATAACTTGATGAATAAAGGTAGGAAGTCAATTTCAAGCCCAAGGGATAGATTTGAAATTTCTAGTTGCCATGAAATAATGGGACCTGGTTCTTGAAATCATGTGTTATAATCCCTTGTATTACTTTATAGTCACATCTTATATCCTGAATAAACACCCCATGTGCCATTTCTAATTATGCCACCCCCTTTGTACATCACTTTCAACTTTTTTCATATCCTCTCTACTTCTTTGTCTCTCCCTCTCTCTTTCAGAAGATTGTCTAGAAATGCTGGAGCAAGGCCAAGAATTTGGTGGAGATACTTGAAGAAGAAATGTATCTTTGATTAAAGTGTCTAAGAGCAGTTCAGATGTGGAAGGCATAGATCTCCTGACTGTAGGTATCACTTTAGGAGTTTTGGTTGAAGATGAAGGAAGGTTTGGTGAATGGAAGGAGTGGATTGCTCTAAGTAAGGTGAGCTAAGGAAGGAAACCAGAGTGTGGGGGGCTGACTTGTGCTATTCATCATCTTAGAACCATATGTTGTCTTATGGTGTGCATGTTAGAGGATTTGACAGTGTGAAATAGAGGACACTCTATGACTATATGCATGTGTATGTGTGGTTTGGGGTGGAGAAATGTGAAAATTGCTGAAGGGTTGTTTTTGCCTATATCAGCATGACTTCAGAGAAACTCAGATTTGGCCTCTGTGCTGGTTTGAAAGGATTCATGTACCCTAGAAAAGCCATGTTTTAATCCTAATCAAGCTTATGGGAACAACCATTTCTTTTAATTCCTATTTAATAATGTAGGTTGGAAACTTGATTAGGTTATCTCCATGGAGATGTGACTCATCTTGGATTAGAGGGAAATGTGATTCCACCCATTCTAGGTGGGTCTTGATTAGTTTGCTGGAATCCTTTAAAAGAAGAAGTATTCTGGAGAGAAAGAGAGAATGATGAGAGCAGCAGAGACCTGAGAACTACAGAGTCCACCAGTCAGCAACCTTTGCAGATGAAGGAGAATGCCCCTGAGGGAACTTCATGAAGTAAGAGGCCTGGAGAAGAAACTAAAGACATCACCATGTTTGCCATGTGCCTTTCCAGTTGAGAGAGAAACTCTGAACTTCATTGTTCTTCTTGAACCAAGGTATCTTTCCCTGGATGCCTTAATTTGGACATTTTTATAGACTTGCTTTAATTGGGACATTTTCTTGGCCTTAGAACTGTAAACTAGCAACTTAATAAATTCTGCCTTCTTAAAGCTGTTTTGTTTCTGGTATATCATATTCCCACAACTAGCAAACTGGAACAGGCTCTAATAAGTTAGGGTTGACTGAAGTTCTAGAAAATACCTATCTAGATTTAGTGGGCTATTTTGAAGGGGCAATTTATGTTCTCTTAATATGATCAGGTAGAGAACACTATAATTCCTTTACCATTCCCAAGAACTACATACAATGGTCAGGGAGTTGTCAAAAAGCCTGGTTCCTAATCCTAGATGTGCCACCAGTCAATTGTGTTATCTGAAGCAAGTCACCAAATTTTTAGGACTTGAGTTTCTTTATCTATGAAGTGATGATCAAATAATCACTAAGGTATTTGAATTGTCTAACTCAAATATCATATATATCATCAAGCTGCATATAACATTATGTGTCTTCCAGGACATTGGTTCTCAACCAGGGTGCATTTGCTCCACAAGGGATATTTGTCAATTCTGGAGACCTTTCTGGATGTCACACCTGGGAACAGTGCTAATTGGCATCTGGAGGCCAGAGATGCTGCTAAACTTTCTTTAATGCACAGGACTGCTCTCCACAAGAAAGAATTATCCAACTCTAATATCAATAGTGCTGAGATTGAGAACTCTCTTCAAGGGAGAGAAACTAACATTCAAAAGGGGAAAACTGTGTCTTTTTTATCTATAAGTATAGCTGAGGGAAAGTTACGGCAGTTTGCATGTTATGAGCTATTGAGAGGCAAACTAGCATGCTAAAACTGCATGTTGATATGCTTTTTCCCCATTGTAAAGTGTATGTTATTAAAGTGAACTATCATTTCTCAATAAATTTCACCTAATATGATGAAACAAGCACTAATTGAATGTGCCATCTGGAGTGGAGACAGCAGTGGGCTCAAGTCACATCATTCTCCACACCCCCACTGTGTAAATCTGAGTGTGAAATTCCTGTTTACTCAATAGTTAGCATGTCATGTATTTTGAAACACCTTTCCTTAAAAGAAGCTCACAGTGCTACATTTAATAGGATAACACTAATCCTCTGCTTATCTTAGTGTTGTACATTGCATTTTACGGGAAACTGAAGCACAAATGATATTCTTGAAGCCATATATTAAGGGCAGTGTTGAAACTAAGATTGTGTCTTTGTTCTGCTGGTCATTGGCTCCAGGTTTAATCCACTAAAATGTTTTGGCCATTGCCAATGTCTCTACCTTGTATAAATGTTCCTTGTAGGTTTTGCCTCTTCAAGAGAGGCTGTTATAAAACCTTATTTGTGAGGATTAAATGAGATAACATATGTGAAAGTATTTCACCTAAACCCCATGCTCAGAAAATATTTGTGTTCTTTGAAAGGGCAAAGCTAATGTTGAGTGGCAGCAGTGGGGAGAGCTTGAAATTAAATGTCACCTCCATGATGTCCCTCTTCTTAGCCTATTTCCTAATTTGAAGCAGGTGGTGATTTGAAAGTTAAGGAGGTTTGTTCTGGCCCAATCTGGATGGGTTTTGTGTTTGGGTAACACAGGGGTGTAGGATCAGTGGCAACCAAAGCTGCCTTGTTTCAATGCTCCAGTGACCACAAGGACTAATTACTGTGCTAACAAGAACAAGAATTTATTCAGACTTGCTGGATCAATGGACACATTCAATTTTCTGCCTGCATAGCTCAGTTCTGTTCCTGCCTCTGTTTGTGCATTCCAAATAGGCACAAACATCCAGATGTCCAAAAATCCCCACTCCACAGGTTGGGATACCCCTCCTGCGAGGGAGAGCCCTATAGCTTGATTTCAGCTATCATCATCTTTATTCACTTCTAGTTTCTCTTCTGTGTCCTCCTACCTATAGAGTTGTATATTCTTGGCCGAATAAATCCTGGGAGGATTTATGAAAATCCAGCTATATTCTTGCTGGATGACCGAAGAAAGCAAGACCTTGAAGGGAGGTTAGAAAGTAAGAAGAGAAAGAATCTAGCATGCAAGTTAAAAACAGACATTCTTTTCCTTAAAAGAGATAAACTTCACTTTGATTCTGGATGGGTGGTCTAGTTATTCTGCTTTCAGAATTCTTGGGGCAAGGCTGTCCTTGAATTGATTTACAGAAGAAGTCCGTTTTTCAATGAGTAAAGTTGTTTCTAAAGAAGTAGCTGTGGCATTGGCCATATTGAAGATTGGCTTTTGTGGGTTGCTCACATACCAGCACCAGCTCAATATATACTCTTACGTATAAAATCTATCTTATAATCATAATCACTAATTTAGATGTTTGTGTAAGTTAGAGAGAAAATTAAAGTTCTTAAAGGAGATGACCTGAACAGATTTCTTAGTGTACAAGAAGACCAGATTTAATTAAAGCTATGCTTACCCTGTATTCGGATGTACCTAAACACATTTGGGAGACTGGTGAATTTTGTTGAACAAAGAATTACTGAAATAAGGGAGGGTTTATTCTAGATTCTTTGGTTGTAAATTTCATAAATCCAAAATACATTTTTTACAGGAGGAGAAGGGATGAATATGATGTCCATTCCAGTTAATACAAGCTGTTCGCCTGGCTCAATGCAAGTGTTCAAGTGTGCTATTGGGAATGTTTCTCCATCTCTTGACTCTATGTAAGCTTCTGTTGACTTTATAGTTATTGTAAAGTTAATAGTGATTTGTCCATCCCTTATATTAATGTCACCATTCCACCAGCTTCAAAACAAGTGGAAAGAGATGGAAAAAGAGGTCCTTTTTATCTAGTGGTTGAGCAAACTTTCTGAGATTCAGTTTCATTGGTGTGGCTTTCACCTCTACCACTTACTCCCATGAAACTGCTCTACTCAAGACCATCAAAGGCTAGGATCTCAGTTTGCTTGAGATGGTGCCTCTTTATGGCTGTTTACTGGGCATAATTGTTAATGACTATAATGACTGTTAATTATTTCTAGTAATTATTAATCACACCCATGGCAGCCATCCTCCAGGGGGCTAGCCTCCCATTATTTATACTTCCATGCTATCCCCTCCCAGAATGAATAGAATTGAATTGTGTAACTAAGCAGATCATAAAATACATTGCCACAGCTGCCCAGCTCTTTGGGGTAACTTAATACAACTTCCACCCAGGCTCTGTGGAGAGGTCCAGGTTGGGAGATAGTAAGGCTCCTGCAAACTGCTGACACTAACTGCAGGCCATGTGAGTGAGCCACCTTGGAAGCAGATCTTCCAGTAAAGCCTTCACGTGATGGTCATCCAGGTCAATACCTGACTGCTATCTCATGAGAGATACTGAGCCTGAACTGTCCAGCAAAGCCACTCACAAATTCCAGATCCACATAGAATGTATATGATGAATGTTTCTAGTTGTGTTAAGCCACTGAGTTTTGAGATAATTCGTTACACAGCAATAGATCATTAATACACATTCTCTTCCACTCTCGTGTCTCAGTTTGTACAGCATATAAAACGGTCATCCTACCAATGACCTCAGGTTGACAAACTTAGTCTTCAATTCTCAGTCAATCCTCAGCCTCATTTTACTTGATGTATTAACAGCATTTGATAGTTTTTTACTCCCTGCTCTTTGATATACATATATATTTGGTCCTTCTGGGTGTCATTCTTACTGACTTTTCTTGCTCAAACTCTTTCACCACACTCTCAACATTTCCTTAGTTCTGGATTTTTGAGGGTCCCTGGGGTCCTTCAGGAGATGTTCTTAAACCTCTTCTTTTATTAATTAATGCTCACTTCCTATTTGATCTAAATTAGTCCCATGGCTTTATGTGATAAGGATCCCCAGCTTTACATCACCAGTTACAAATTTCTGTATTTGCCCCAATCTCATTTATTCATCTGCCTAATCAAATCTCCACTGGATACTTAATAGACATCTTTAAATCAACGTGTCTATCGGCAAAGTTTTGATATTACTCCACAAGCTTCTCCTTCAGACTTCCATATCCAAATTAAAGACAACTAATTCCATTTCTTGAAGTATTTGGGCTAAAAACCCTGGAGTCATCCTTAACTCTCTTTCCTTCCCATCTCACATCCAACATGGTAGCAACTTTTGAATCAGATTTACAACTGCAATCCAAACTACCAT